>CAUYQV010076393.1:0-34567 GCA_963574575.1 Galagoides demidoff
TATACATTAATGCAAACATGGGGTACATTGTACCGTTTTCATATACAATTTGAAATACTTTCATCAAGCTGGTTAACATAAATATTCATGTCATTTGCTTAGTCATTTCTTAGAATTTTATACAAATGAAATTACACAAAATATAATCTTTCTCTACTGGTGTCTGTGAATGTAGGCATCCTTGTCCTATTCCTGATCTTATAAGAAAAGCTAGGGACTAATGTTTTATCCCTACCAAATCCATAACGTATCAACATGTTATCTGCCATCTACATACGTTTTTGGATGAAAGATCTGTTTGTATCTTTAGCCTTTCATAAAACCAGGCTTTTTTATTGTCATTAAGTTTTGAGAGCTATTCATATATTTTAGATACATCCTTTAACAGATATACAATTTGAGAATATTTTTTCCTAAATATGTGGCTTAAGTTTTAATTTTAACAACAATATCTTCTAATTTTCAGTTAATTGTCATGGAGTCAGAGAGACAAAAATAGATTCTTTGGGGTGTAATACTTAAGAAATGTTGCCTAATGGAAGTCACACAGATTTTCTCTGTGTTATTCTAAAAGTTGTATTATTTTAAGGTCTTGCATTTACATTTTGATCTATTTTATATTATTTTTACACAGTGTGAAGATCTTTTTAATATTCACTATTTTGAGCATCCACAGCCTCTTGCTCCTGCATCATTTGCTGGAAACACTACCCTTTCTTCCAATTTCCTTTTGTACCTTCATCAAAAATCAATTGTCAATGTTTGTGCAGGTTTGGTTTTCTGTATTCATTATTCCGTTCATCATTTTATCTGTCTTCATGATCACATCACACTTGTTTATAATATTCTTTGTGATTAGTTGATTTTAGTCCTTCAAATTTGTTCTTAATTTTCATGGTTGTTTTGGCTATTACTTATTTTTTAATTTGGTGGTTGGAATTTTGATTATGTTGACTCTTTAGATCAGTTTGGGAGTGTCTTCCCAGGTTTAGAATAGTTTCCTACCTGCATTTTCTGTGTACTCAAGATGAGCCTTCTGCAAGACCTGGTGATACTTCACTTTGCATCTCACCCCTCAGTTATTCTTTCCTGCAAATTCTCTTAAGGTTGGTCTCCCTGGGCGCTCGGCAACATCTCAGCTCAGAGACTCTGCCGGGCTCAACTTTAGCGCCCCCTACCTTAACTACAGTCTGAAATTCAATGAGTAAGTTGAGGAAATCATAGGACTCATTGTCCTTTTCTTCCCTGGTGATCACTGTCCTTTATGACGTCTGAGTCTTGAAAACAATTATTTTATATTTCATGTTTGGTTTTCATTTGTAAATTTTGACACCATTACTCCAGCTTGTCACTAAAGATCGATTTTGATTGAAACCAAGTATTGGACTTAAAGTAAAAAGATTTGGACATACTAACTTTCCATCACTTACATTTACAGAAGTGACTCTCCCACCCACTTTATTAACCTGTGAAATAAGAGCAGCAGTAGCTGTCCTGCTTAAATCCAGAACTTTTGGAAGATCAAAAGAGTGTGATTATGCAACATCTACTGAATTGTAGCTTATTATGTATTAAAAGATCAGGATGAGGATGGTGATGAATAAGAAGATAATGAAAGTGATTTGCTCTCTGGTCATCACAGGAAGGGATCTCTGTGAACCTTGCCTGTAACTCCATATGTCTGCTTTCATGAAACATCTAAGATACTTCCAACCACTCTGTAACATGATCAAAGCCATTTTTCAGTTTAATGATAAAATTAATGTTATTTTAATAGTTGGTTGTCATATAACATATCTATTTAAGGGATAGACTAAATTCTGTGGAAATTAAAGAAAATGTGATGAGAAAAAAAATGCTCTATTGTTTATAGAAAATCGAAAATAGTAACAGCAGTAAAAAGACATAAAAACCAAAATCAGAAGGAGCATTGTAGTTTCTGTGGTGAAGAAGATATCAAAAGCCAGAGAAGATGAAGATAAAAGTTATCCCACAAGCACAATGAAGACACAAGAGTTGGAATCATTTTGGGGGAGCCAATTCTTTTGAAAATTCAATCAGGTAAGAATAACCATTCTCAGCTTTTACAAAGAGAGAAATTAAGAATTTTATTAATTAAAAAAAAAAAAGAATTTTATTAATAGAGCGGTGCCTGTGGCTCAAAGGAGTAGGGCGCCAGCCCCAAATGCTGGAGGTAGCAGGTTCAGCTCTGGCCAAGGACTGTAAAAAAAAAAAAAAGAATTTTATTAATGGCTTTCAATGGCTCACAAATAACGTTAGAATATTTTTTTCCCAAGGGTAACTAACTCCTGAGATACTCCTGAAATTATTGAATTGTACTGAGATTTCTCAGCTACTGAGGACAGAGATACAAGTTCTGGAAAGAAAAATATCATCACATAGATTTAAAATGTGTATGGCTCAAGAAATCCTCACTTACTTCCCTATTAATTGAATCAAAACCACCAATATGTTAGAAAAGAAGATATGTCTTGCTTTCCTTGAAAGATGTCAATAGCAGAAATGTATTTCTATGTGTGCTCATTTATTAGAACCTAACATAAAATAGGCATTTAATAAAAATAGAAGTTAGGAAAAGTAAGAATAATATTTTATGTTTTCTAAGCTAATGAGTGTTGCAGACTTGTCCGCCTTCTTCAAAACCAGACTACACCAATAATTAACTATAGTGTAAACCTGTCCTAGGATGTTTATTATTTTTTTAATTACAGCTGAATGTCAGACAGCATTAAGTCTTATGTTCTGACTAAATATGGAACTTTATGGTTTTCTTTCCTGGATGTAAAATGTGAACTTTCATTTTAAAATGCTACAATGTTAAGTAAAATGGATGTGCAAACCCTCTGTGAGTGTAACCTAATCATGACCCCAGGAATTAAGCATAAATGTGCTCAAAATACTGTTCTTCACTTCTTGTCTGTCACTGATTTTCAGACTTTAATTTAAATGTTCTGAACTGGGACATTTGATTTGCATGTTGGTATAGACTGAATGTTGATGTCTCCCCCAAATTCCTATGTTGAAACCTAGTCTCCAACATGGTAACGTTGGAGGTGGTTCCCTTGGGAGATAATTAGGCCATAAGGGTGGAGCCCTCATGTATGTGATTAGTGTCCTTATAAAAGAGACCCAAGGAAGTTGGCTGCCCTCTCCACCAGGTGAGGACACATGAAGAAAAGCCATCTATGAACCTGTGGGCAGGCGCTCACTAGACACCAAACCTGCCAGCCACTGTATCTAGGACTTCTCAGCCTCCAGAATGTAAAAGCAATAGTGTTTTAAGCCACTGGTCTGTGGTAACTGACCTGTGTCTACTTCAAACCACTGTTTTGATGATCCTGAAACACAAGAGGTATTTACAACAAATCACTTCCTTTTCTCCTTTGAGTGAAAAAAGAAAAAAAGATTGAAATACAGTGTAACTGTAAATAGCCTAGGACCCTGAAAGAGTAGGGCCTTCCAGTGGGAATATTTTCCTAGTAATTATGCCTTGAAGAATATATGATAAATTAAGATATTATTTCTCATTATTACACCTAAATAGACAATGTAATAATAAGGAAATAAAGAATAAGAAACAAATCTAAATGCTTATTAGGAAATTATCCCTTTTGTAGTTTTGATACATAAAATGATTTTTTGGCAATTTAACAGACTGATAGACATGACTTTTGAGGCAAAAGCCGAGTCTACGATTAAGGTTTTACAAATTACCACTATTTTGCAAATATAGATAACATGCATGAAAATATGGTGTTTACCTTATGAATGATATAGGTATAAGGAAATAATTGCATCAAATTTTCAACTTGGAAATTCTGTAACTCAGTAGATAAATATATAATCCATTTGCAATTGTTATTTTTAAAGAATATAAATTTGTCATAATTTATAAACAGAAATGGCAATTTTCTTTCCTTATCTTTAAACATAAAGCAGACACAATTACTTACAGAGTTCTCCTCACACACACACACACTCTTAAAAAAAAAATACTCTGTTTGAAACTACTTTTAGGTAATTAAAATATTTTAAAATGTTAAACCTGATATTATTTAGTATGATTTTTCTGAAGAATGTTCATTTTTTCTCAGAAGTATATTATTTACAGATATAAATTCTCATTGGAAGGAAATTGGTAACCATAAGATTTAAAAATCTCCATATACAAGTTGAATCTATAACGATAATTTTATTTTAACTATGGACTTACAGGGCCAACTGTTTTGATGTTGATGGCTAAATTTTGTTACTGGGAAATAGAAGCTAGGGGTTGAAAAGTATCACATAGGAAAAGAATCATAAAAAACATAATCTGTAATGGATTTACAAACTAGTATATGTATACCATGGAATACTACTCAGTCATTAAAAAATATGGAAACTTTATCTAACAAATGCACTCAGTGAAACCTGGTTTCTTGTACCCTCAATGAATCTCCAACAAAAAATTAAAAAAAATAAATAACTAGAAAAAAAATATGGAAACTTTATATCTTTTGTATTAACCTGGATGGAAATGGAACACGTGACTTTTAATAAAGCACCAGAAGAATGGAGAAGCAAGAATCCTATATACTCAATTCTGATATGAAAACAATTAATGACCTAGTACATGGTTGGGGTGGGGGAGGGGTAAGCAAAGTAACCAGTGTAACCTGGTTCTTTATTCCTTCAATGAATCCCCAACAATAAAAGAAAAATAGTATTATTCAAGAAAAAACTACATTTCTTATATCCACGCAGAGACTTGCACACACATGTTGATTGAAGCACCATTTGTAGGATTCAGAAGATAGAAGCTTCCATCAGCTGGAGAGTATACAAGCAAATTGTGATATAGTCTACAAAAGAATACTATTCACAGACGGAAAGGAACAAAATGCATATACATGTGAAACATGGAAACAATAAAAAAATTCCAAATATAAGTACCTAGGCACAAAAGACAAAATATCCTATGAGTCATATGAGCTCATTTTTTAAAAATAATCAAATTATACTAAGTGATTTGATCCTAAGAGTTTTGCTACAATATATTTAAATCACATAGTCATGGGCAGCACCTGTGGCTCAAGGAATAGGGTGCTGGCCCCATATACTGGAGGTGGTGGGTTCAAACCCGGCCCCAGCCAAAAACTGCAAAAAAATTAATTAATTAAATAAATAAATAAAGATGTATGTTAAAAAAATAAAATAAATCACATAGTCATGCTGTTACTAGGTGAGAATGTGAATTTAGTTGTTGTTTGGGTTAAGTATGTGAATTTTTAAAAACAGGTTCCCCAGCTACTCCTCATGTCAACATTTTACATGACAATAGTAATGTTAACAATCCTACAAAATCGGCATTAGTAAAATATATGTAACTAATATAGGTTTGATCTGAATTGCATCATTTTCATAACGTGCATTTTTGTTGTTTCAAAACCTGATCCGAGAAACGCTGTTGTACTTAGTCATTTTTTTCTTCTCAGTTTACTTAATCTAAGACAATTCCACGGTCTTCTTTTCTGTGACCTCAAAATTTCTAAATAGCATTTAAAATGAGACAATATGTAACCAAAAGTGTGCACAAGATCTTAGTGGAAAGAATAACGTGAAAAAACACTTCAAAAGTTACATATAATAAGCACATTGGACACCAGTGATTATAAATTCTGGCTCCTTAAAGTCACAGTAGTAAGTCAGGACTAAACTTCAATATAAAAACAGAAGACAATAGGATAGGTAATTAAGCCACAAAATAATTTCTTTAAGTGTATTTAGGATATATAGGCACAAAGGTAGCTAATGTACAGCTATTATTTGTCAAATATTCTAGCTGTGTATACGCTTAGTCAGGCTATAAATGTCTATTCTATTCATGTGAGTGCCCAGGAGCACTCACATCATTATCAAATCTTGATGCACTCTGATTTCTAATGTTTTTTCTATAAAGAATACTTTACGTTATTGGAGAACATGTTTCCTAACTTAAAGGTCTTGTAGTTTTAGCATTGCCATCTTAGTAGGTGCAGCTAAGTCTAACGTTAGGAACCTTGAACATTTTTATGGGGCTTGTTTCTACTGAGTGATTGAGGTCCTTGGACATGGAGTTGGTGATTCACACTACACAAATATTTATTAAAGCCTCACCCTACATTGCTGGTAATTTATCATCTTGTTAAAATTTTAAAGAATATTGTGGGAATGGTATTTTCAATGTGTGTTTACAGCTGAGGAAACTAGAGCTCAAGGAATGATTTCCCAGGTCATATGGCTGACCTATAACAGAGCACATAAACCCAGTTTTGAATGCTGGTTGCAAACCCCCTCCTCGTTTAATTGCCCACAGAATGTGTTCATTTTTTCTAACCTTCTCACAGGGCACAAACATTTTTATTTTCCAGCTCACCTTTGTGCTTTCCCCAGAATATAAATTGCATTTTCCCTCAGGATGCATTCTTAGGTGTGTTGTGTGTTTTCCCTGCCTATTATATAAGACGGAATTGCACCATAATACTGAAAATAATGCAGCGAGCAGAGTGTATTACCTTCTGTGCAAGGTTGTTGTTCTTTCAGTAATGACCTGGAGATCACACCACTTTGACTTTCTTTTTTTTTATTATTATTATTAAATCATAGCTGTGCACACTAATGCAATCACAGGGTACAGTGTGGTGTTTTCATATCACTTTGACTTTTTAGCTCTGTCTTTCTCCAGCACAGGGCTCGTTCTCTTCTGCCTGGATTGAGCTTCTGTCACCATGTCCTTCCTTCTCCTCTGACTCTAATGCTTCTCCTACCGTCTGAGGCCCAGCTCTCCGCCCTTTCTCAGCTCTTCCTTCTCTGTTTCTTTGGGAAGCCCCCAGGCATGCTTTTCCCCTGCAGATTTTCTGCGCATGGCAAGCCTACATCTTCAGCTCTTCATTTCAGCTCTTCCGATATTCTTGAAAGACACGTAAAATTGTATTTTGGGAACATGATTGGATAGTGTTTCTCAGGCAAAGTTCAGGAATACTATCACAGGAGATTAAGATAAAGATCTTAGGACAGATGATAAAGACAGCCATAGCTATGCTCCATGAAAATGAAATTCAGGCAGAAACACCTATAAAATGTAAAGTGCAAAGATTTATTTGCTTTTAATATTTATTAAGCATAGGAAGATGATGAAGTTTTTTTTAAGTTGGAAAACATATGTTCAAAGAACACTTATATGTTTTATATGGAAAACAAAATAAGAAACAATTTGCTACTATTATATGTTGAGTAGTGTTACCTACGTAACATATAAGGAATATGAAATGGCCTTTTAAAAGGGGCTTAAAGACAATTATTCTGTATAAAACCTACCTGTCCCATCCAAATAATTCTCCATAATTAATAGTAGCAAAAATATTTCTTCATGTGAACAATGTTATATATCTTATTATTATTATTTCATAGAGAAATGTGAATCTCGATGAGACAGTCTACATAGAATAGTATATCAATTTAATATGCATTAATTTACTTAAATGATTTCACAAGAGCCACAGTAAATTTTAAAAAATTAAATTCTGCATATTCAAATATGTGACATCAAAAATTTCCACCAAAAAAGACAAAATACAATTTGATTTCAAAATTAAACACTGTGATGCTTCAAAAGACCTATTAAAGAAGTGAAAAAATAATCTGAATTATACAGAGTAATGCATGCAATTTATTACATATATGCAAAAGGTAATTGTATATAGAATATATAAAAAACACAACTCAATAATAAAAAGGCAAATAATCCAATTTAAAAATGGGCGAATGATCTAAATAGACATTTCTTCAAAAATATATGCAAGTTATCAATAAGCACATGAACAGGTACATGACTTAACTGTCATCAGAAAAGGGCAGATCAGCCAGACCCACAGTGAGAGGCACCTGCTGTGTCCCAGCATGGATGGAATCAGAAGCTCCATTAGTGACAAGTGTCACGTCACCAAAGATGCAGAAATGCCAGAATTCTGGTGAGCTGCTGATGGAAATGTGGAAGGGTCTAGCCACTTTGGGGCACAATCTACAGTCTCTCAAAAAGTTAAGCATTGAATTACCATATTGCCCAGCAATAATACCACTCTCCTGTCTATATCCAAGAAAATAAAAACACAAGTTTACACAAAAATTTGTATGTGATAGTCATAATAGCCAAAAGGTGGAAACACCCCAAATGTCCATCACCTAATGAATGGGTAAACAAAATGGGGCATGTCTGGACAATGGAATATCTATCGTTTTGTTAAGACTAGGGGCCAGGGCTGAGATTGGATGCAGGTGCTTGAAGATGGGGTACAGGTGTTGAAGTAAACACCCCTTAGGAGAGGGGCTGATAACTGCAAGCAAGAACTGGTTTCAGCTGGCTTCTGGTTTCTCTCTGCCGCCTTATATGAACTTTGGATAATTACATTATCATTTACATTGTGGTTTTAAAATGTCTTTGCATTTGAAATTACCATGACAATTCCAAGACAACCCTATGAAAATGAGAGGGAACCCAAAGCTAGGATTTATGACCCAAATGCTTAGTAAATGCCAACCTCTTGGCCTCGAGTATTTCTCCTCTGAATTAGTAAGTCTACAGAAGATTTAAAACCACTTCCTCACAGGGCAGCTTTTCTTTCCAAGTCTGCTGGCGCTCCCTGGGAGGTCCTTTTCATTTTCACTAAAACTTTCCCTTACTTTTGTTCTGTGGTACATCCTAAAATACTTTAAACACCTGACATTTAAACACCTGACATTCAATAAACACCAAGAACTAGAAAGGACCTTCACTCAGAGGTTAGGAACAATTTGACCATTAAAAGGAGTGATTGCAACAAAAAACCATTATTCTACTTAAAGAAGCCCGTCATGGAAGTCTACATATTTTAATGACTCCTATATATGAAATTCCAGAGTAAAATCAATCTACTGAGACAGAAATAAATATGTAGTTGTTTAGGGTTAGGAATATGGGAAGGAACAATAGCTAAAGAGTAATGGGTTTCTTGTGAGGTGATAAAATGTTCTCAAGTTGAATGTGGTGACTACACTAAAAACACCTTGTAAATTTTAAATGGTGGATTGTGTGGCATGTGAATTTTAACTCAATAAAGCTATTGCTAAAAATTTTAATTCACTTTTAAAATTTCAATATCAAATTTCAATACTCACTATAAGATATAATGAAGAGCTGATGAATGCATTTTAATAGATGTTATTGTTAACTGTGTTAGAATTTGTTCACTCCACAGACCTAATGAACATAAAAATAACAGCTAACACTTTATGAGCCCTTATAAATGATCTGGCAGAGGAATTCTATTAATTACTGTAATTTAAAACATGCATACTAACACAGAAAGAGATTAAAAACTCATATTTTACATATACTCTGTCCTTTATTTATTGTTTAAAAGTTTAGTTTAGTGAGATTAAACCATTATTTTATTTTTGTAATATTCATCCAATTCTGTTTATATTAACTGTACTATACACGTTATTTGGATAAACATGTTTTATTAAAATCATATTATATAAATATATATTGTTGACACTCCTGCATATGCCAGCAAAATGATACAAAATTTTCTGAACAAAGTATGGTATCATTCTCAAAAAAATTTTCTTGAAAACAAGAAAAGAAGAAAAATTTTATAATCTGAGAAGAAAATTATTCACAATTTAGAATTTTATGTCCGGATACCAAGTTATCAAGAAAATATGAGATAGAATGAAGACATGTTTGGTCTTTCAACATTGATTTCCCATGTGCCCCTGGGAGGGAAATTATTGGAAGATGTGCTTCTCTAATGCTTATTAGACAGCCAGACAGGAGTAAGTTGAAGACCTGTGACTCAAGGATTCTGTGGCAGGACCGCACCAGAAGGAATTTACAAGATGTTAGTGAAAAATATATAAGGACCAGCAGCAGTTCAGCAGACCTAAGCACAAATGTTCCAAACTAAAATAGGAAGGGAATTATCTAAGGTTCTGGAATTATGATGACTCTCAGATAATTAACCCAGGAGAAATCCCAAGTATTTGAAAAAAAATCAATGAGAATGACTTTTTTTTTTTTGCTTCACTTAATTTAATTTAATTTTTTTTTTATTAAGTCAAATACACATAGATCATGAATACATTCATCCATATGTGGGGTACAAAGGGCTGATTTTTGTTTACACAATCTAACGTGGTTACATTAAACCAATCAACACAGCTTTCACCTCACTTACTTGATTATTGTGCCAAAACATCTATGTTCTACATTTCACAGATTTGACTTGTACCCTTGTCATATGTTCCATAGGTGTGATCCCGCCTTTTACCCTCCCTCTGTTAAACCTTCCCCCTCCCCTCCCACTCCAATTCTCTCCATCATCTTGGGCTATAGTTGTGTTCTATTTTTTGCAAGAATGTGCGAGTAAATATAAGTAGGTTTCATAGGAGTACTGAATATATTGGATACTTTTTCCTCCATTCTTTGAAGCAGACTTGTTAGGAAAGGTAAATTAGTAATAGGTACATAGAAAACACACAGGCACACACAGAGAATTATAGACCAGTCAAGAAGAACATTTGTATAATAAATGAATTATGGCACGGTATGTGATATAGCTGAGAATGATATTACATTGCCATAACAGTAAAAAATGGCTAATCAATGTTAGCAAAAATGAATAGCAGGTGCTAAGAGTGTATGATTGAGGAAAATGTGTGTGGCTGTGCTGATGGGGACAGAGTCGGATCCATCTCTTCCATGGGAGGGTGACAATTAATGATACACATAACAGAGAAGCCAGCCAGTAAAGCACAACATACTCATACCCCACAAATATAAGTATATACATGAATGTGTGTGTGCATATATATATGATATAATATGTAATATACATATAATCAGCCAATGTACCTGAAAAAGGATGCCTTTAAAATTGGGGTGCAGGAAAGCATGGAAATTCATTTATTATAAGTTTTTGTAAGCATTTGCCTCATAACTGCATGCATTTATATATTTGATGAAGTACAATCTTTTTCTTCAAAAAACAAAAATGTCAATTTGAAGAAGTTCTCAAATAAATATTCACTATCTCAGAACTGAAGAGTCTTCACATGTTTGTCTACATTTTTAAATCTAGTTTTTGTCTTCATTTTAATAAATTCTTCCAGATGAATTAGAGAACCCATCTCTCCCCCTACTTCAGGCAGGATATTATCAGGAGAAGGACGTGCTCCTTCCCATCCAGAATTTTGTATATTAAGGTCTGAAATGTCTGTGTAAAAACATAGGTCCTTTTGTACTTTTAAAGTTGTTACCTAAATGTCACACTGCTTCAAAAGTAAGTCAAAAGGCTTCTTAAGGATTTTAACAAATTATATGTGTATTGTGGAAGCGGTAAACATATTTAAAAGTTTTAACACCAAAGTTATACTATGACTTTGTCACAGTTTTCTTAATATTATATTACATAATAAATTTTATGCATTTTATTTATAACGAGACCCACTTGCTCTTTTTTTTTTTAATACCCATTTATTCTTCTTTTATGCCAATGGAAATTTCTTGCTGACTTCATTTCCTAGCTCAGAGTAGATTAGCGGCCAGGAAGTCTGTGATAACAGTAACTGGTAACAAACCGACTGCAAGAAATGAGACAGGTAAATTACCCACCTAGGGCAGGAGAAATAAGTTATCTGGAAGAATTTAATGCACAGGCCCATGGCCCTAACTGCCTCAGGACCAAAAGTTATCTGATGTCCATAATGATACTGATTTACCAGTGATAAAACAAATGATTTTGGTACTCAAGGAAGATAGGGAACTGTAACAATGTTACAATGAAAAATTGACATTTTAAAGTATTGTTTCCAGTGTAAATCTTCAGGGTGAATTTTCCAAGGATTTCAGAAAGACAAAATGTTTCATAATTAGTAGAAGTTTTAGAAGAAAAAGTTCTAGTTGAAAGACATACCACATACAGATGAAATAGAAAGTAAGGAATAGAACATTCAGAAAGAAAGGTCTCGCCAAAGTAGGAAACACAAAACCTTCGTGAACATTCCTTAGACAACATCCAGCAGGTCCAGCCTGAAAAGTTACATAAGCCACATGCTGTTCCACAGAAAACAAAAAGCAAAGGATTTAATGAAACAGATATTTGTTATAAAGCATTACTGCAAACAAAGCTCAATTCACATGTGGAAATAAATGTAGAGGTTTCTCAAAAACAGCCTCAAACTTCCTCCTCTCATTTTATCAACATCAACTTTTATTTTCTGTTTCTACTTAAAGCTGTGTCAAGTGATTCGCCAACAGGCTGGAGAGGGTTGTCCCTCACTGCCCTGTTTCCTGTTGAGAAAAGGAAAGATATAACATCCTGTTTCAAAAAAAAATGAGATCACTAAATTAAATATGATCTTTTTCTTTCCATATAAATTCAGGAAAAGGAAGGTCTCACTTAGCAAATGCCCTGCGTATTCCAGAATATTTTCTTTGAGCTTCTAATAATTGAAATAAAATGTTATCTTGCTTTAAAAAATAGCATTTTTTTTTTTTTTTTTTGGAAAGCTTCTATTTAACTGAGTGCTTATCTCTGTTGGAGCAGTTGAGGGAAAAAAAAGACACATCTTTTTAGGCAATGGCACAAATGCCTGATCTAGCCACAAACAGGATCTGTTTATAGTATCCCAGAAGTCTAAACCTTCACAGAATTACTCTTAAATATTCTTTTAAAGAGTAATAACTGGCTCGGCGCCTGTGGCTCAAGTTGCTAAGGAGCCAGCTACATACACCTAAGGTGGCAGGTTCGAATCCAGCCCTGGCTCACCAAACAACAATGATGGCTGCAACCAAAAAATGGCCAGGTGTTGTGGTGGGTGCCTGTAGTCCCAGCTACTTGGGAGGCTGAGGCAGGAGACTCGCCTGAGCCCAGGAGTTGGAGGTTGCTGTGAGCTGTAATGCCATAGCACTCTACTCAGGGGGATAGCTTGAGGCTCCATCTCAAAAAAAAAAAAAAAAAAGAGTAATAACTTTTCCTATGCTAATTGGGGATATAAATAATTAGAATAAATAGTACACATTCATCTTAATAGAGAAAAAAGTTAGTCTATATGTTTATTACACTCTTCCATCCCATTTTATATAAAGCTTGCACTAGTCATGCACTTAAACATGTTCTAAACTCTTTCTGCACTTGAGCACCTTTTATTTATCATTGAAATGACTAAGACAAGGGAGGAGAAGTACTGAAGGGAAGGGGAAGAGGAGAGAGGAAGGAACGGAAACTGAGATGAGGACGTAGGAAAGCACATTTAGTTGCTCACACACAGCGGGGTGCTCTAGCAGCAACCACTGCGGAATGACTTACCACCGTGCATGGTCAGCTGCACACACATTAGAGAAAGATACTGTGAATGACATTATTCATTTCTTTTTTATTATTTCTTACAGCATAACTGTGTACATTAATGCAATCATGGGGTACAGTGTGCTGTTTTCATATACATTTTGAAATACTCTCATCAAACTGGTTAACATAACCTTCATGTCATTTTCTTAGTTATTAAGTCAAGACATTCATACTCTGCTTTTAGAAAGATTCACTTGTACCCTCGTAAGATAAACCATAGAGGTAACCCCACCAATCACCCTCCCTCTCCCCATCCACCTCCTGACCTCCCCCTCCCACCCCCTGCCCATATTCTAAGGCTATAATTAGGTTATGACATTCCTATAAAAGCTATGAATTAGTTTCAAAATAGGGCTGTGTACATTGGATACTTTTTCTTCCATTCTTGAGATACTTCACTAAGAAGAACATTTTCTAATTCCATCCATATAAACATGAAGAAGGTAAAGTCTCCATCCTTCTTTAGGGCTGCATAGTATTCCGTGGTGTACATATACCACAATTTATTGATCCATTCATGGGCTGATGGGCATTTGGGCTTCTTCCATGACCTAGAAATTATGAATTGGGCTGCAATAAGCATTCTGATACAAATATCTTTGTTGTAATTCGATTTTTGGTCTTCTGGATATATACCTAATAAAGAAATTGCAGGATCAAATGGCAGGTCTATTTTTAGTTCTTTCAGTGTTCTCCAGATGTCTTTCCAAAAGGAATGAATTAATTTGCATTCCCACCAGCAGTGTAGAAGTGTTCCCTTTTCTCCACATCCATGCCAACATCTCTGGTTTCATTTCTTAAATTACTTAAACTAATAAAAACATCAGTACATTGTTATGTACACACTGATTTCCAAATAACAAATCAACTAACTTGTGCAAAATGGTAGCACTGTTATTTCTATACAGAAGAATCAAATAGGATTTTTCTCTTCTTTACATTCCTTTTTCATTTAACACAAAATGAAGAAAAACTTGTAATCAATGTAACAAGATCCAGGCAGTTTAATAAATATAACCCAATAACCACTTTAAAATTATCTTCATGTAAAAAAGAAAAGACAAGAGGACCCCAAAGTAACATTTAATTCAATTTAAGTGAAATGGTTATAAAAATGTTTCAAAGACATTGCTAAATATATACCAATGCACACAAATGATAAGCCTAAGTTTTATCATTCTATGATGGAATTATATCTCTTGTTAAAGTTATGTATACTGATTGCTGAGCACCAGTGTATTTCTGAATAAAATGCAATGTCCCTGATAGTGAAATGTAGATGATATCTTTCTAAGATTTGAAAGTTGAAAACTTCCATTAGCTTTGAATTATACAAGTCATAAACATCTTTAAAAAATATATTGAAGTTAAAAACAGATTTCCTGACTTCAAACTGGATAATTTTTAGAAAGTTATAGACAAATGTAAAGAAAGTGTTCTGATGGAAATCAATGTACAATATTATACATATGTATATATTAGTGTAACCCACATACTTTATAAACACCATGCATTTGAAAATGTAGATTCATAATATTTGTAACAATTGCTCCTTTCAAATGAACAGGAATAAAAAGGTATTTGCTATAGAAGGCACAAATGTAGAATAAAAAAGTAAAACTAGTATTTTATTTTTTAATAATATTCAAAAATGGTATGTAAATCATAGATCTAACTTAAAAACTAAAGACATCCATCACTCTCCACATTCCAAATCTACTGACACTTGTCTGCTAATCTAATATCAAATCTATTAGAATGTTAAAATAAATATAATGTATTAATGCTAATAAAAATCATTCCTAAGACATAAATTTGGTTTTTGTCTCATTTTTGCTAAAATATACAAGGCATATTGATCTTATTCACTTAGACTTTTATGGGAATGCATCAGATAGCTTAGTCAAAGATAAACTTTTTTTTTTGGTAATTTTTGACTGGGGCTGGGTTTGAACCCATCACCTCTGGTATATGGGGCCAGCTCCCTACTCCTTTGAGCTACAGGTGCTGCCCAAGATAAATTATTTTTGACACTGTCCAATTGTTACTTCTTACTTCCCACCAACTTAATATTCGTAGAATTTTGTTATTTTTATTAACTTAGAATGCATCATTCTTGTTATTAATCTGGTGTGATTGTACAGTGCTAATTTTATAGTATGTAAAACAGTTTCAAAAATAAAACAAAAATAAATAAAAAATGCTTAAGACAGTTTCTATCATGAAATATATGCTATTAAAAAGTGTGAATTAAACTAAACTGAACTGGTCTCCTAACATGACCACTTATCACAGCTTGAATATGTCACTGAAAAAGATGAATCTCTGACATGTACCCTTGCAATATGCACCACAGGTGTGGTCCGACCAATTATCCTTTCTCTATCCAATCTCCCCTCTCCTCACCCTTCTCCCTCCTTTTCCCTCCTTCATCCTGGGCTATAATTGTGTTTTATTTTTCATATGAAAGTGTGGATGATTTTATATTTTTTTCATAGTAGGGTTGAGTACATTGGGTACTTTTTCTTACAATCTTAAGATACTTTACTAAGAAGAATATGTTCCAGCTCCATCCATGAGAACATAAAAGAGGTAAGGTCTTTATCTTTTTAAGGCTGTATAATATTCCATGGTATACATATACCACAATTTATTAACCCATTCATGGGTCAGTGGGCGCTTGGGCTTCTTCCATGACTTGGCAATTATAAATTGGGCTGCAATAAACATTCTGGTACAAATATCTTCATTGTAAAGTGATTTTTGGTCTTCTGGATATATACCTGGTAGAGAAATTACAGGTCTACTTTTAGATCTCTGAGTGTTCTCCAAACTTCTTTCCAAAAGGAACATACTAGCTTGCATTCCCACCAGCAGTGCAGAAGTGTTCCCTTTTCTCCACATCCATGTCAACATCTGTAGTTTGGGGATTTTGTTATGTGGGCTACTCTTACTGGAGCCTACGGTGCATATTGCAAGGGTACATGTCAGATCTCTTAAGTGCAGAGTATAAATGTCTTAACACATAAATTCAGTGAGGTGAAGGCTATGTTAATAATTTTGATGTAAGCATTCCAAATTGTATATAAAACCAGCACATTGTACCCCATAAGCGCATTAATGTATACACTAATTATCAACTATGATAATTAATGTATACATTATCAACTATGCACTTCTAAAATTCAACTACATATTAATTTAACTTAGTACATTAATTATACAATTATAATTAATTAGTGCATTAATGTATACACTATCAACTATGCATTTCTAAAATTCAACAACATATTAATTTAACTTAATATTAAGTTATGATTTAATAAAAAAATTAATAAGAAGAAAAAGATGAATTTCCGGAAGAAGTGTATTGCCCACAATATTTCCACAACATGCTTGACTACAGCACCTTTTTCTGTAGGATTTAGCAAGATTTGCCATCTTACTTTTAAGCCACATGTTTAACAGAGCAGTTGTTTCTTATCTCTAAATTCTCAGATTCCATGAATTCCTTAATATCTACTAAGCACTCATTAAATTTTGATATATGACAGAATGTCTATGTTGACTCATAAATTAGTATATCTACAGGTTACATGCCTATCTCTCTCTGTACCCTCCCTCTCTCTCTCTCTCTTTTTAATATATAGCTCACAGCAACCTCGAACCCCTGGGCCTACACCATCCTCCTACCATAGTCTCCCTGGCAGGTGGACTAAAGGTGAACACCATCATGCATAGCTAAGTCTTCAATTTTTTTTCAGAGATGGGCTCTTGTTCATCTCAGACAATTATCAAATTCCTGGCCTCAAGCAATCAATCCTCCTACATCCCAGAGTGCAAGGAGTACAGGTGTGAGCCACTGAGCTTGGTCATTGCTTCTCATATAAAATCTGGATATTAAAAGACTAAATAACAGGACAACTATCCAATACAATACAATCATTTTCTTCCAAATAAATGAAAATGTTAATTTTCATCAACTTTGGGACACAGAGACGGTGAAGTTAAATTAATATGTAGTTGAATTTTAGAAGCGCATAGTTGATAGCTATATGTCAGTGGTCAGGCATATAAAGCAACTAAGATATTAAATTCATAACACTTTTTCTAAATTTATGCCGAGGAAAGTTTTCTATTGTGTGAAATGTGCTATTTTTATTTCTATTACATGATAATAAAGTTTATAGATTGTCACAGAATTATCTATGAAAATCTATTTATACAGTTAATTCTTATTAAATGTAAATTAGGAAAGGTTTATTATTTGTTTACTTGATTGTTTGCTGATTTTTCCTCCAAAAAGTGACAATAAAGACTGCCAGAAAAGAATCAAATATGTTCCAGCCACCCTATTAAAATCCATCCATTTGTTCATATATTATTAATTCATTGCACTCTTTCCTAATAGCTGTTATTTATCAGACACTATCTTAGGTGCTAGAGTGACAGAGATAAATAAGTTTGAATCTCCGCCAAGGAGAAGCTCACAGATGTCAAATCAGATTAGAAAATAAGGGCCAAAATCTCAAAGAGCCTCACATTCCATGATAGAACTTTGGAAAGATTGTAGAGAGATAATAAAGGATTTTGAGTGAAGGTGTTTGAATTGAAGGACATGATATGCTCGAAGATGATAAAGGGCTGAATTGAAACTATTAATGGCTGGTTATTTATAAGCCTTTTTAGAGAGAATAAAGGAGTTAATAAGATTGTGTTGAAAATATTAGGGTTCCTTCCAAGTTTCTGATTTGAAACACTAGACAGGTAATTGTTCCATGAATGAAGTATAATCACAGAAAACTATTATATATGTAATTATAAATTTGTAGAAACTGTATGTTGTCATTAAATTAAAACTTCAAGCAAATTAAATAGAGTTTACTTGAGCAAAGAATGATTCACAAATCAGTAGCTCCTGGAATCAGTGCAGATTTAGAGATGTCCACCCAGCAACGTGAAGCAGAACAAGGAAGCAAAGTGGAGAAATCACTTGATTGGCTACAAGTAGGCCTGCCTCATTGGGCCTTGGAGTGATGAGCAGGCAGCTTATGGTTGACTAGAACTTGGGTGTGTGTCATACTCTTGTGGCAGGTATTAGCCCTGGGCTTCTGGAAGTTATGAAATAATTCTAGACAGGAAAGAAAGATTTAAGCATGAAGAGGTTAAAGACACACACACACACACACACACACACACAGAGATGATACTACAAGTAAAGAATGACAAGTACTGAAATTTGAAGAAATGTAACATTGAAAGACTAGCATGGTGAGAATATAGTAATTTTAATGTTCAACATAGAATTTTTTCTAGATAGTAAAACTTTAGTCTAAGATGCAACATTAATAGTAAGTAACAATTGTTTTAGTTGATGATATGGCAGTAATAACTTTATGAGGAATCTTCGTCTTAGGAAGCTAAACAGAAATTTTTAATCTTCTCTACTTAAAATTCTGACTTAAGGAGGATTAATAATTACAAGAGTTTGAGATAATTCAAGGAAAGCTGTATCAAACATGTTTATAAAGTTGGGTATTCTCTGCATTAATTTGTAAAATATACTTTCATTGAATGCCTCTGATATTTCAGACATCATTTCAGTTGCTAAAGATAGTAAAGCAAAGTTCCTACTCACTTGGGTTTACATGGGAGGGGCAAAAATAACAGAATACTTCAAAACTACAACAAATGGCATATCTTATTACATAATTACTACCATAAAATAATATATTAGGTCATGCAATCATAAATGTTTTTGAGAAAAACAAAGTAAGGTGATAGTAAGTGAAGGAGACTAAGGTCAGTGGGGTTATATGATTTTAAACATAATCATTGTGGACAACTTCTTTAATGCCAAGCTGTGTAAGTAGGGAAGTGCCTTTGATGAGGGATTAACCCTGGATAAAGACCATTCTGGGCATATGGTAAGACAGCTACAATGGCAGGAGCATATTTGTGATGTCTGTGAAATACTTAGATTTTACATACGGTTTGCTCTCACTGTATTATTGAAAGCACGGAGGATGGTGAGAAAGAATGTGAAGAGACTCAGGAACGGATGGCGCTTCAGAATGCAGCACAGAGACTGGCCAAATTCAGGAATTTAAAAATATCTTCAGTATAGGTAACAAAAACATTTCTTCCTGCAACAACGGAGCTACCCAATAATGTAAACATATTATTTCTGAAAGTATGGAACTCTTTAAAATTCTCAGATAAAATCTGTTTGTTGAATGAATTCCTCCTTGTAATAATTATTCCATGTCATTTCATCAGCCGTCTTTGGCGAATCACTGTGTCCAGTTTAGGTAAATGGCTGCACGAGTACCACTCAAATCTACTCCTCCTCCCGTCCCTCAGCACTGACAGAAGGTTTCAGCAGCAAAACTCTTTTTCACCATCTGCCCAAGAGACAATGTCTTAGTAGTATTCAGCTAAGGCATCCAGAGGCTGGAGTTTACTCAGTACCTACAATTAAGTTTAATCCAGTTTTATTTGTAAAGTGAGGAATGGATGGGGCAGGTTTACATCTGCCATCAGCTGTGCATTGATTATTCTTTCTTTTGGTGTGTGCTTTTCTTATCAGGACACGGGAGAAAAATACCTTTAAGAATAATGCTCCACTCTGAAGGAGGACAGTAGAACTGTCACAGAAATGATCCAAGATTTAGTAAAAATGTGAGGGAGAGGACGAGATGTTGAGATGCCCGCTGTGGCCAGCCCCCTTCCTTCACTCCCATCTGCTCCTGTCTCACATGATTACCTCCTTCTTCCCTGCACCCACCTTGATGAGCGACAGTTTGTGGTGATCACAGTCACAGGCAGTCATGTCTAGGTCACAGTTCTGCCCACACTGAGCCTGCAGGGCTGGGTGAGATGAGATGTGGGATCCTTGAAGCTGGGCTTTCATCATCAATAGGGGGCAATCTCCATGATGCAATCTTCATTCTCCATGAAACTGTTTCATAGGCAAAATGACACACGCAAAGCACTGGACAGGGTCAGCACTCACCAATATTAATGCATTCCTCAGAACTCTAGATTTTCTGCAAATATCTCCTGTTTTTTTTTTTTTCTTTTAGGCTCTAACCCCTGTTGTTCCTTTTAGAGCACACATAACATTTAACCTTATAGCTATACCCATGGCCATGACTTCTCAGAGTCCCAGATTCTGCACCACAGAGAAAAAATAACCTTCATGTTATAATTGCAATCCCAAGAAAAGGCAGACTGATTTAGTCTGGAGCACATGATAACCACAATATATAAGCTGAAGTGCTTCACTTGATAGATCCCATCAGAAACATGGTTGTTTCCATGTCTGCTAACATGACATCCACTTTGCAGCCCACAAGATTAAGGAGTAATTTTAACATTCAACTTTGATTATTTATGATGTAATTTTTTAAGGCTATAGTCTCCATAGATAGTTATTTGGGCAAAGTAGCTTGAAAACCTTCTGGAAAGGATTCCCCATTCTAGACGCCATTAAGGACCTTCATGATTTATGAGAAGAGGTCAAAATATCAACACTTTGGAAGAACTTGATTCCCATCCTCAAGGATGACTTTGAGAAGTTCAAGACTTCGGCAGAGGAGTTAACTGCAGATGTGGTGGAAATAGTTCAAATTAGAAGGGGAGGCTGAAGATGTGACTCTATTGATGCAATGTCATAATGAAACTTGAACAGATGAGAAATTGTTTATCAAGGATGAGCAAAGAAAGAGGTTTCTTGAGGCAGAATCTACTCTTGATGAAGACACTGTGAATATTGTTGAATTGACACCAAAGAATTTAGATTATTACATATGCTTAATTAATAAGGCATCCACAGGTTTGAGAGGATTGAACTCCAATTTTAGAAGAAGTTCCACCGTGGGTAGCAATTTTAAATGCTATGAAACAGCATCAGACTCGGTACAGAAAAATCTTTTGTGAAGGAGAGAATCAATTGATGCTGCAAACCTCAGTCATCAACATCCAGGTAAGACTCATTCAGCAAAAAGATTATGACTTGAAGGAGGATCAAATGTTTGTTAGCATTTTTTTAACAACAAAGTATTTTTAACTAAGATATATCAATTGTTTCGACAGCACAACACTATTGCACACTTAACAGATGACACACAGTGTACATATAACTTCCATGTGCTCTGGGGGCTTCTGAAAGGCTTTCTCTCTTAGATACTCTAAGTCTGCAAATTAAGTTACCTCTGACTTCCTGAAGTCTTACCTCCTTTTTCCAAAGGAGTGAAACTTCTGTTCTCTTTCTGGATTCTTTTGCTCTATACCATGTTACAGACCTTGGTGACTGTCAGAAAGCTCATGCTGTACTCACCTTGTTTTCTTTCTCTCCAGGATCACACCCTCGTTAACCAATAGTTGACATAGTATTGTAGTTATTAGTGGTGAGAATTTATTCTACATCTTATTTCTCCCATGTGCACAAACTTCATGCTTTGTGGTTTCGCAGCTAAATAGAAATTCTCCTGAGGATAACTTTTCAAATTATATTTGATAGTTTCTGCATTATTATAATATACCAACTTTAAAATTCTTAGATCCTAAAATCAAATGGTGAGTTAAGGTTAAATTATTGCATTCAAAATTTGTTATACAGGTTCCACTTACACTGACTTAGCAAAAAAACATAGAATTAATGAATAACTCTAAGAGATAAATTTCAAGATAATCGTAAAGAAAATTGTATGATACATTTTTCATGTTTTGAAGACCAACAATCTACTTAAATACACAGAGCAAAATCCATTAGATTTCATAGGATATATGACATCCAGAACAGAAGCACTATCGGAAGAAATCCCTCCCCTAATTCTCTTCCCATGATATCACATACCTAAATTTCATCTCTTTTCATTGAACACCTTTTTAATTTACAAGAAAATCTTCACTTTTGGAAGCTTCAAGATTTAATCGAAGAACTCAGGTAGAAAAATGAATGTTCACCAAGGAGATTTGTTGCAACCCATGAGAGAAGGTCATTCACACACATGAGAGGATGTTTGGCCATGTCTGGGGGTATTTGTGGTTATGAAAAATGAGGGTAAAACTACTAGGCATCCTGTGACATAGAAATATGTGAATTAAAAGAACCCTGGATATTTCACCCCTAACTATGCCTCTTTGACATAAATATGTGTAAGCCAGAGACAGTCAGGCAACAGCAGTGACAGAAAGGGGTTGTCAGAGCTGCCCTCCCCCCACTGCAGGCCACACACAAACAAGCAATATGCAGAGCTCTCCTGCCCACGTCCCTGCCCATCCCACGGGAAGACCTGGATGCCAACTTCACTGCCTTCCCCGGGTTTGCCCACTTTGGGGAGCCAGAAGCTGCTTTTCCCTTTGTTTCTTAACTCCTAAATTTATTGTTCTTTGTTCCATATGCCACATCACAGGTCCCTATGACACCATTTTGAGAAATATTTTCGAACTGAGGTTTCTTCCAAGTGATGGCGATGGCATACATTAAAATAAAAATGCTGCTTTTCTCTTGCTAATCTGTCCTTTGTTACAGAGGTGTCCCAGCTATGAACAGAAGGGGGCTGAGAAAATAAATTATTTTTGTCTCCTTTTCAGAATGAATGAAGAATTTGCGAATTAAATCACACTTCTATGCTATTTGGATTATATTAGAACAACCTTTGCCATTACAAATCATGGAAAAATAAATTTAATTTGATAGATATCATTCTTAAGCCACACTATTCTTATCCGCTTTAAAAAAGCATACTATTTATGGCCAAGACTAAGACCGAGAAAGGATGTATATTGAAGTAAATTTGTTTTAATCTTAATTTATTTTAAAGGTGAAAGACATGCTTTCCAAACTTTTAATAATGTTTCAAGAGTGGAGAAACTCATGTACCGATTATAAAATATTCTGCTCATGGGTGTTCTCAGATCTTAAATCTCAGGGGTATGGAAATTTTGTCAAGCAGTACAAAGATTTAGGAAACGCACAACTGGAATTATGGAATTCTTACCCCATGAGAAATTTTTCTATAATTTGAAGGTCAACTATGATTAAGAAGATACAAAAATACTGTCAAATTCTGCAGTGTCCGATCTTCCTTACATTATATTATTCAGAATCATTAAAAAGTTTTTCTCTAATAATATATTTCTGAAGTAATAGAAATGCATGCAAAATAGAATGTTATAATATCAGTTAATATACTTTATTTTTATTAATAATCGCTTCTTTTGTAGACATACAAGTTGCTCATGTTTTAATTTTTTTAAATCTTTTAAAAAATAAAATACAAATGCATTTTAAGGAGAAAAGATCCTAATTTAACAACATTTGAGAGCAGAATCAGTGTCCTCTCTTGATATTTTCAAATTTATCTTCTAACTCTGAAATGAATCTCTTTATAAATTTTGTATTTTCTTAACTGACTAATTACTTAAAAGAAAATGTGAAGAGTAATTGTATTTGACTTCAAGTTTCCAGGGGAAAAATCAATCATTCTCCATCTAATATTTATTTGCTTACTAATTATTAATCAGAAATTGAATGTTGTCTGGACTAATAGTCATCTGGGTTTGAGTTAATTGAATATTTTTAATTAAAGTAACTGAACTCTATCCATCCAACTTACATATAGCCCCAAAGGCAGTAGTTGTTTAAACAGTTAACCAAAATTAACATTTGAGGTAATGTGTATACTCAATAGGATTGCAAAGAAAATTAGTTCGGAAGTTAATAATGGTGCCTACAATACAATAACTTGAGTTTAATATTGCTTTTTGTTAAAATTATTATTCAGATTAACTGACTTCACATCCAAGCATATAAAAATTAGTGGCCTAATTATAAATAAAAACATTTTCACTTGTGAATGCTAATTTTTCAGGGCACAGAAAAATCTAGAGATGCAGGCTTTGGTCTCTTTACTTTTTAAGTGTGTTTTATTGCTTCCGAAGATGGCCAGATGGATTCCGTATACAAATCAAAATGGTTTTTACATGCTCTGAAAGTTTCTAATTTCAAATATCTTTTGACTTACAATCTAAGTTTGCAAAAGCTGAAATGTAATTAAGAAATAAAATACGGCTGACCATGTGGTCACTGCTGATGAATAATGTGTCCCTGCTATATGAAGTAAGTAGCAGGCCCAGGACACGGGTTCCACTGTGGTCGTTAATCAACATATCCACACTGTCTACAAGTGCCTGGCTGTAATAAGAAATGGCACGTAACACATTCCCAATTTCATAGAGAAGATTAATTTTATTGAAATCCACCTCTAGACCAAAATTAGATGGGACATCTAAAAATAATTCCAAATTATATCAGCATTGGTAGTGACCTTCTTTGGTAAATAGCTGGGGTAGCATTCTGCATATAGAAAAAAAAAACAGCTTTAGTCATGAGTGTTGAAGGATGGTGTAATGTGAGACACAGAATACATTCCTTGTCATTTACCGGGGGAGGCATACAATTTCTACCCCTTCCTAGCCAGCAGTTTGATTACCAGAGTGCTCTGGATTCTGTGGGGAGAGAGAGACGGAAGGGGAAGGGAGACCAGTCTTGAGACAAGACAGATTAAATTATTGAGATCTTCACGTCTGATAATTAACTTCATGATTAATTTTCAGAACACAGAGTCGTAGGAGGATAAGACATAAGGTAGGTAAATTCTGAGGAAGAACCAGAGAAACAGGTTCTCTGTTTCTTATCTTTATCCCCCATAAAAATTGGGGGATAGGGTGGCTCTCACTGAGCCAAGCAGACTGGGTGTGCCGAGGCTCAGGGGAGGGGAGAGAGGTGGAGCAAGGGAAGGACCCTCGGAAGGATGGAGAGATAATGTTTAAATGTTTTATGAAGGGCCAATCTAAGAGAAAACACCATAGTGTTCTTTCCGTAGGTGAAATCTACGTTTAAGATGAAAGCGTCTGCACTTAGATGCTAATTGTGGAGCCACATAAAACACATGTGCAGGCGTGTGTGTGTGTGTGTGTGTGTGTGTGTGTGTGTGTGAGTAGAATCTACACAGGGCACAGATTACCTCTCCAGCACCATCCTTACAACAGCAACCCTCAGTCATGCTCTGCTGTGCACTGTGACCATATGCACAAAAGGACATTACCAAACACGAAGCACATTATTAAGCTCCCGTGAGCATGTAAGCGACAGAAGTCAGGGCAAACACTCTTGTCTAGGACGTTCTGAGCAAATTCCTCTCCAGGTCAATGCTGCTTTGTTTGTGGAGCTTTCAGACTCCCTGGGATGTAATCATCTTGCTGTCTTGGCTGTTCCAACGTTTGCATTGTATTTAGTTCAATATTTAGGTCTTTCTTCTTGTTTCTCGGTTCATTGAGCTCACAGTGCACTCTCTAGTCAGCGGGCGTTGGAGATATGTTTGCTGAAGTGGACTGAATGGCTACATGAGGCAAGTGGAGGTGCTGAGCACAGGCTTTCTGTGTGCCCCAGCTGGCCTTTCCTCTCTTGGACCAGTATCCTTCACGTATGTGTGTCTGGTATAGAGAAGCCTATATAGATGAGTTCGCTTTCTCTATTTTTGTTAAGAAAGGAAGACGTGTAAGCTGATAAATGTCTCCAGAAGTTAAACGAGCAGGTGCAAACATACATTCTAAGTAGACAAGATTGCCTACTACCCCTTTTGACCACAATGCAGCAAGATTGGATGGCTGTCTTTATTGCCTACCACTTATAGCTGCTAAGACCACGTTTGTTTTTGTCAGTGGGCAAGAAGCGCTATCAGTCAGTAGGCAATGCACTTAGCAATACATTAGTAGTTGCTTGGTTTGTAGGCTAAAGGAAAATTGCATAATAAAGTCTGCGGTTAAAAGCTGGAAGGGAGCTGTGTGTTTCAGTTTTCACTAATAGAAACAAATTTATTCATTTCCATCTTCTTACCATTTGCATTTACACATGAATACTGGGCATTAACAGTGAGAATTACTAAAAGAGTTGGCTTAAAAATATCCAAACTAAAAGCACTAAGCTGAAAGTGGAAATACACGATGTAGGTCAAAAATGGAAATACCTACACCAAGACATCCATTTTACAATTCAGTTTAGACAAATTAAATATCATTAACTCAGATAGCTATTCAGATATACACTTCATAAATTTAGTTTTGAAACTTTTATTTTTTAAATAGTACATTACGGACGTCAATAAAATTCTTAATTTTAAATGGACATTTTAATCCATTCTGACAAGCATGGTTACCCATGTGACCACCGTGCATACCAAGAATCAGGACATTTCCATCAGTTTTGAATATTCTGTAATCTCTTGTTTTAGTTCACACCACCAGGCCGGAAGGAAGACTGTTTGATTTCTGTCTATACAGATTAGCTTTGTCTATGTTTGAATTTCTTTCATACAATAAAACTGATTTGAAGCTCATTTTTCTGTTTTCCTGTGTTATATAGGTAGCTGATTTCAGGCTCATTTTTCTGTTTCCATGTATTATTCGGGTGTTCCTCTTCATTTGCTGGATGGTAGAACCAAGAACATTTGGGTTATTCTTTCTGCTGTTGGTAAACATGTGACCTCAGTGTTCAGATAGAATGAAAAAGCTCTCATGGATATGGGTGCCCATCTTTTCATAGACTTAAGCTCTCATTTCTCTTGGGTAAATTCCTAAAGGTAGAATTATTAGATTAGATGAAAATTTAAAGCCTGCCAGAATTGCCCAAAATACTTGCCAGTGTTCACACTGGCACCATTAGGCGACGGCATCTCCTGGCTGTCTCCATCCTCAACACTGGTCTGCATCAGCATTTGCCATCTGGACCATTTTAGTTGGTGAACTATTGCATTTTATTTTGGTTTTACTTTTCATGTCTTTGATGAAGGGTAATATTGGCCACCTTAACCAGGTCTACTCAAAAGGCTAGACGATTTTAATTGAGTGCTTGTCTTTTTATTATCAGTTTCCTTAGTACATTCCTGTTTAGATATAGGTATTAAGAATATTTTTTCAGTCAGGAAATAATTTGTCTTTTTATTCTCTTCAGTGATGGATTTTGATAACAGAAGTATTTCTTTTTATTTTGATGAAGTCAGCTTGTCAAATTTTTCTTTCGTAATTAGTACCCTTTCATGTTAGAAAAGAATATTTTTCAAGTCCTAAACTGTAAAGATGTTATTTTACATTATTTTCTAAACATCTTATCTTTTAGTTCTATGATCCATCTTAAATTAGTTTTTATATTGCTGAGAGGCCAAGGCCAAGGTCAATTTCTTTCCATATGGATTTCCATGTGTTCAGGCGCCGTCTACTAAAATGGATTTCCTTTCTGCATGGAATTGTCTGGATGCATGTGTTAGAATCAATTGACTTGACTGTACTGGTGCCATTCTATTCCCCTAATCTTTTTGTCTATCCTGATACTAATATAACATTGTCATGATTATCGCTGATTATTTTAATGATTGAAATAAACGATATAAATCTTCCAGGTCTTATTTTAAGAATTTATTGTTCTTATTTAAGAATGCCTTGACTATTCTAAGTCTTTTTTTCTTTTTCATATGAAGTACAGAATCAACTTTGTAATTTTCAAGAACAGTCTGTTGGAATTTTGCTTTGGCTTCCAAATGCTCTATAGATCCATCTGTAGATAACTAATAACTGTATAATGCTGTATCTTGTGATCTACAGAGAGGGAAAAACTGTCCATTTGGGTCTTTTACAAAATTCTTTGCAATGATTCATTTAGTTTTCAGTGCATAGATTTTAAACAAGATTTCTTCAGATTTATTCTTAAATGTTTGATATTCCCAATGCATTGGAAAAGTTATTTTAAACTTTATTTTTCAATTGTCTATTGTTACAATACAGAAATAGAAAGGATTTTTGTATGTTGGTGTTATGTCATATAAATGTTACCTTTAGTGATTTGCTCTAGGGTTTTGTGAATTTCTGTGCATTTTATACCTACTCAGTCACATCATCCTGTTCTACTCTTTTCTCATGTCTGTGCTGTGGATTTGTTCTTTGCCTTATTTCAGCAGCTGTGACTACCAGTTCAATCTTTAACAAAATTGGTGAAAGTGGACATTGATATAATATTCTTGATTTGGGGAAGGAATGTTGAGTATTTCAGCAGGAAATTTGATGTTATTTGTAGATATTTAATTGATGCAATTTATCAGATTGAGAAAAAAATCCCTTCTCTTTGTGCTTTTTTTCAGAATTTTTATTTTAATATTGAAAGAATGTTAAACTTTATCAAAGGCAATTTCACTATTATTGGGACTAGTATATAATTTTTCACTTTAATTTTTCTAATGAAAGAACCCCTACAAAACTACAGTTCTGGCTGCTATCACATCACATTGACCAAAGTCCCAATTCTTCAATCACTCAGTTGATCTTTCTGGTGTGGCCAGACCCTACTCTAAGACTACTGATCTTGCCAGCCTCACCTAGAATCTTTCTAGTAGCATAAATTTTGAGGTATAAAATATGAGTTAAATCTTTATCAGAAACCATCAGATGTGGTGTAGAAAGTGACTCTATCACTCTGGAAATTCTAAGGGGTTAGAAATGGCCTCATAGGATCTGAGATCAAAGACTAGCAAAATTCGTTCCTTCACAGTGAGTATACATAATTCTCATTTGTATTAACTTTCAACATATTACTAAAACAAATTTTTAATAATTTTAATTTATCTATATCCATGTATATCTTCCCCTAAATATCCAGCTGTGCCATAATACTATTTTTGTTTTCCAAAGTTATGACCATTAATGAACTGAAGAAAAACAGGGACTAATTTTAGTGTTCTTTCATAGGCATGAAACTTCTGTTACTTTTCTTGAATTTTGATAATGTTAACATATTTTGGAATTTATAAAAGTTATAGTATTTATATCTAGAAAGGTAAACAGAAGGGATCTCATTTTATTTTATTTTTACTTTTCACTATTACACAGTTTTTATTTTTATTCTTTCATGACTTCTTGTTTTTAAAATAAGATGTCTACCAAATACCACTAAAAGTAAGAACAAATTATAAGATTTGAAAAAGTATATTTATAAGATACCTAAAACTTTAAATCAGACATTATATTTACCATATACAACATTTGGACATATTATATGTTTATGTTCATCATATCCATCGTGTTAATGTTTTTAAATATAAAAATATAAAAGTTATAGTTTGAACCAATTACTTGACAGTAGAAATGCAACATCAAAGCGACTTTTTGAAATACTCCAGTTAAATTCAACTCCCTGGATTCCATCTAATTTGAAAGTGTGGACTTCAAAACCACTAATCTAACCTAAATTCCTCACATTGCATCTAAGAGAACTGAAATCCAAGGAAATAAGAATAATTTTTTAAGCTTTTTAATTTAAAAATAAATTAAAGATACATAATGAATGTAATCAATCAAGCAGGAAAGTTCTCCATATTATTACTATTATTATTATTTTGAAGCAGAGTCTCACTTTATCGCCCTTGGTAGAGTGGCATGGCATCACACATCTCACAGCAACCTCCTACTCCTGGTCTCAGGTGATTCTCTTGCCTTAGCCTCCTGAGTGGCTAGGACTACAGGTGCCCACCACGATGCCCGGCCATATTTTTGTTGTTGCAGTTTGGCCAGGGTCGGGTTTGAACCCACCACCCTCAGTATATGGGGCCAGCGCCTTACTCACTGAGCCACCGGTGTCGCCCCCATATTATTTTATTTAGATCTTTAGTGACATATTTTTTATACAAGAAATACATAGTCATATGGCATCTAGAAAGAATGTTCTGGCCATGTTTAAAAGGGCCTATGAAGGGGGATTACTACTGTAGTCATGAAGACAGTGTTGCCATAATCTTGCTGGGTTTCAAGGTGACTGCCTAGGTCCTAAAGTATCAAAGTTTCAGGCAGAAGCCTAAATCCTTGGTTCTTGGAATGCTCATGGGAAAAAAATGACCAGACGCCCCAAAGTAAGGCAAGCATGAAACAAAGTTTATTGACAAAGAGAAAGATTAGTTTACAGAGTAAGAACAAAGTACAGGCTCACAGAGAAAGATACATTCACCATACACAGAGAATGGGCCCCCATTTTCACAACAAGGAAAAGACCTAGGGTCATTGCTGCCAATTCTTTAGCCCTGGCTAGATCAGGCCTAGGTTATGGTGCAGAGGTCACCTTGAAACCTGAGTCTTACTGTGCATGCAGATCTTCTTCCCATGAACCTCTTTGAGAGCCCACTGGCCAAGGTGGGGAAGGTGGTGTGGACTGCAATGTAGATTTAAGCTAATGACATCATGATTAGTGTTAAGGCTGTTCTTGGTCACCTTTAAGATTCTGTTGTAGCTGTTGGTAGGCCAGAGAATCTTCTAAATCCTTTTATAGTTGGCACACTCAGTTCAGATGGGTAGATTGGGAGTGTGGGTGCTCCTCCCCAGGTATGAGCAATTACTTGGGACAGAATTAAGGTGGATACACTGAGATGGGGGCCTGGAGGCTCCACCATTGTCCTCCTTCACCAGGAGAGCTGGTTTCCTAGCTATCTATCTAACAATCTAGAAGAGAAATACATAAATCACTTTAAGGAACAAAGTGAATGAAGAAATAACAACCGATGTCATGAAAAGCAAATGCCAGAGGATATGTTAAGAAGGGTATTTTAAAAAGAAAAGCGTGGTTAACAAGGACCAGTCCAGGAGAAAAATGTAATTCAAGGTCAAGAAATATCATTGCTGAAACATTTCTCGTAACATGTGGTATCACTGTGGATGGTGGCAAAAATCAATCAGTACTATGTTGGAAGAAATCTGAATTATAATGGAACAAATATAAATGAGAGGAAATAAAAATAGTAAGTGAACAGAGTGAAAATAACATTCTCAAAAGATTTGATATAAAAAGGTTTTCAGAACTCAGGTACAAGTTAGAGGTAATTGCAAGGTTAAAATTTCTAGTTTTTAATTTTAGCACAGAAAATTGTTGACACTATCTAAATGCTGGTATAAAGGAATCAGTAAAAATGAGAACTAGAAAATGCAGGGTTGGAGAGTTAATACCACAGATGGAATGTCAATCTCATTATAGCCGCAAGCTTACAAATTAGTACAACTCTGTAACTAATCTTTTCTTATATTTCTGCTATATGTATTTTAGAAACTAGTCCACAAAACCTGCTTCTACGGTTTTATTTACACTTCTTTTTCCCCATTCTTTGCTTTCTGTACTCTACAATTAAACATTCCTATGAATTATTACTTCCTATGAAGTAATAAATGCTGGTCAAATAACAGCAATAAGATGGCTGAAACTAATAGTTTTCTTCCCCCTTTCTCCCCCAAGCTTCCCTGCCAAGACTCATGGGCATTCCCAACAAGAAATGAGGGTATTGTGGGTATCTGATCATGGTCCCAGGAGACTATTAACTCTCAAAGAATCTGTCTTTGCTGATGGGTGACTGGCTACTCTTGGACATCTTTTCCAGCCTTCGCTCTTCTCTGAAGACTAAACTTCTTTCATACTCAATGTTGCCTCCCCAAAATTTCAGTTTATTCTTTCCTTTCATCTACTTCAGCCTTAATAGAATTATGTACCCGTAACAGTTTTTCAAATAAACAATTTTTTTTATTTTGTTTCTGGGAAAGATATCAAGATTCAAATGAGGATAGTTTATAGCAAAACAAAAACAAACATGTTGGTGTTTCTAGAATTTGGCCAATAAATAATTCTAATGAGAGTGTTGGTGGGGCAATGGATATACACATACTCAAAGCTGGATATACATTTCAAAGTTGAACTGAATTATGGTAGCAATGTGTAGTGTGATGTTCGCTCAAAAGATGCCATTAATCAAATGAATGATTGGTGACACTGTATGACAGGCACGGAAAGGACAGGTTTTTTTTTCTCTTAAACTGTGTGTATGTTATTTCAGCACCCTTTGTTTATATGCCACATAATGCAGTGACTAAGTGTTCAGTCTGTGAAATAATTCTGATGTCAGGTCTCTCTTACTCTGTTTGCCAAAATCTCTGATGATCAGATTGCCCAGTCTCTGAGCTTTGCAAAGAATTGGAATAATAGCAGTGCCTAACTTATAGAATTATTTTAAAAATTAAAAGTGAACATGTAATAAAAGAATGGACGAAGCCCTTAATATGCAAATATTCAGTAAAAGTGAAGTATGATGATGATGGTAATTATAAAGAGAATAATGATTATGCATAACATCAAATTAAAAATCAGACCATTCAAAAGGGTATGTGAGCTCAAGTTGCTTTTGCAACTTCAAACTTGAAAAATAATTTTTCTAGTAGTTATTTTCAAAAAACTGTTCTTAAGACATTTTCTTCAAGATAAGTAATTAGGCATTCAGGTGATTTCAGTAGAATACAAAATACAGAAGATAACCCAGGGTCAAACTGTTTAAAATAAGAGTAATTAAAGAATAAGTCAACTGCATTATAAGTGGAGAGTGCCAAAGTTAACTAAAATAAATTTTAAAAACTTTAAAAAATGTCATTTAGCACTATGAAGGAGAAAAAGATTATTAAAATTTGTACATACAATTAAATAATACTTTAAACATATTAGGTGAATCTGTATATAAAGAGTGTATGCTATATGCAACTCACATATATACCATTTTAAGTTTATATTTTGATAGACATATTAAATAACAAGTCATTAAATAATATTTCAATCAGGTTCTCACATTAAAAAATACACATATGTAACAAGCTTATCCCAGTGATAGTTTCAGTAATATCAGCAATCAGAGAATTTACAAATTCAGTGATTTTTTTTTTTATTATTATGTGTTTAGTTTGAAGGGAAATCATGCAGATGGCTTCTCCACCCTGTTGAATTCTACCACATCTGGAATTTAGTTGTGATTTCTGTTGGCTAGAAATAATTTTGTTTTATACTAGGCAAAAACTCTTAACCTAATACAAAATTATAAGAAACATAATACAAACAACCAGAGGGAAATAGCAGTAAAAATATCTTGAGATATGGCAATATCTTGCTTGGTCTTAACAAAAAAAGTTACAACACTAAGAATCTGTTGCCTTTTCCAAAGTAAAATACACACACTTAATCTTTCAAAATGTGTTGTTGAAAAAAAGCCAACTTAAGGAAGGGAAGCCTTGAATCATCCAAAATATTAAAAAAACATAAACCTAAAATTAATTGTTAATGATGGAAAGTCCCAAGCATTTCTTTAAAGTGGCAACAATCTGTAGTAATCTCTAGTATTATCACTTATTTCTATTTTTACATACATACATACACACTCACCCACGCTCACCAAATGATTTATTAGCTCCCATGAGGGTATGGCTGTCTGTCTGAAATCACTATGGCAAACCAGCAGAGTGGAAATTCAGATAAGAGTTGATGTGATCATGAGTCTCAAGACTGGAAACTACCCAGATTTCTATCATACAGTCTGTAGGTACAATTCCTTCTTTGGGGGGGAAACCTCAATCTTTCTTAAGGTCTTCAACTATAGACCCTCCACACCACTTAAAGTCAACTAGTTGTGAATGTTAATCATATCTAAAAAATACCTTCACAGCCACTTCTAGACTAGTTAGTGCTCATCCAAACAGCCAGGCAGCATAGCCTTGCCAAGCTGACACAGACACTTACCCCTCACAGAAGCCTATTCTGATAACAGTTATGAAAATTGGTAAGGAACAAAGAAAATAGCCTTTGGATATTACCATATAGAAATTACAAAATATCCCATGGGTTACTAGACTAATAAGATAATTTAGTAGAACTGTTGAATTATTTAGAAAATCTATTGCATTTCTATCCTTAACACAGCTCTCTGCATTCTCACTAGCTAAGGCTGGCACAAAAAAAATCAGTGAAATTACAGAAACTAGAAGGAAATATTAACAAACTAAATATAAAACCTACATTGTACTATATTTGTGTGAATTATAAATTTATCATAACTTGTCATTTCAATCTTGTATTTTCTGATAACTGAAATGTCTTAAAAATGAGGCTGGTTCATTTGCCACTTTTGAGTTTGTAAAGGTATATGTGTGGAATAAATTCCTACAAGAGACATCATTGTGCCAAAGGGTAAGTGCATTCTTTATTTGAATTAATATTGATGAATTTGTTTACA
>CAUYQV010076394.1:0-23798 GCA_963574575.1 Galagoides demidoff
AAACATCTTTCCAAAAGGAACGTATTAGTTTGCATTCCCACCAGCAGTGCAGAAGTGTTCCCTTTTGTCCACATCCACTTCTTACTGGAGTTAGATAATATCTCAAACTGGTTTTGATTTGCATTTTTCTGATGATTAAGGATGATGAGCAGTTTTTCATGTGTCAGTAGGCCGTGTGCCTATCTTCTTCAGAGAAGTTTCTCTTTTAATTTTTCTATTTCACGTTTAGTAGTTGATTAACAACCTTAACTCCATTTGCACCTTAATTCCCAATGTTGTTTAACCTAATATATTCCCAGGTTCCAGGAATTAGAACAGGGCCATCTTTGGAAGGCTATTTTTCTGCCTATATCATAAAAAGTATATTAACTCAAAAAAAGACAGATTCAAAAAAAAAGAAAAGAAAAGAAAAAAAGACAGATTCATATGCTAAAATTTATTACACTTTTACAAAATGATGTCATATACAAGATACTTTACAAATGCAAACACAAAGATTTTTATTCTTTAATTTTAGGATGAAACATACATTGGCCTTAAAAAATTATTTCCATAGATTACTTATGAGTAGCCAAGTTTGCAATCAAAATTTTAATAAAGTCTCAATTGATCTGAGATATCCAGTGCCATGTTCTTCCTTAGAAATTATAAGAACCGCAAGAAAAAGTGATGAAAAGATAAACCGGGTGTTAATAAAGATGGATAAGTTTCAGCTATTACATGTTATATATAGGACTTTGGTTTCTCTAGCATACATTTCATTTTATTTTATTTTATTTTATTTTTTGTGGAGTACGTAGAATCTCCAAATACAAATGATGCTGTGGAATAATTGAAGATCCTGTCCCCAATCCTGCTCAGGAAGGCTGGCCAAAAATGGAAGACTATACCAGCAGTCTGCACACACCAAGTTCAAGTTCCCTTGCTTGTGTTTGCCTATGTAATCACTTGCTGTTTAGGGGTGTGTGGCAGGAATCAGCTAGCTGGCCACCAGGGGAGCCCTGGCACAGAAGCTCCCTGGATAAACTCATGTCTCCTTTCTCTCTTCCTCCCCTTTCATTCTTCTGTATCTGTTCACATTATGTGGAGGCTTCCAAGTCTCATAATCATCAGAACAGATGCAACATTAAATTTTGCTAACTTAAATTTTTCTTATAATTCTCTCTCTTTACAAAGAGAAGTTCAAAGTTTAACAACATATGCTTCTTTTAAAAAATGATCGCTACGTATTTACTCAGGCCTCCCAACATATATAAAACCAGTTTTAGGTGGTTTTCAGTCTGACTTTTGTGAACTAACCACTGCTCCATGCCTTTATTATGATTGTGGAGTTGGGATAGATTTAAACTGTGCTTTAGACTCTCCCTTTTCTTAACTATGACACCTCAATTTAATTAGGGCGTCCATTTCTTAGATCCAATGGCTTTCAATTTCAGGAGTAGACATCACAATTATTTATCACTTTAAATTTTTCTTATATTAAATAGGTAACACTCGTTAGTTTACTTCTTTGCTTAAAACCGGGCATAGTTACTATGACATCACCAACTGCTGTTTTCTGTTATTAAGGTCTATGAGCAAGCATACAAAAGAATTTTTGTTTTACCTGTAATATATTTTCTCTAAAAAGAAGAAGGAAATCAGATTGCCAATAAACAAAACCACAAAATTAACATGGAATTTCTGATAACTTATTTAGATAATTATATAGCTAATTATTTATCTAGTTATTTATTATGAGCTATTGAAAGAAATGTCAACAAATAAGTAAAACACCCAGCAAACAAGCTTTAAGTACAGACTCCCTAATCAGCTATGTCTTGGACTTCACTGCAGAAGCTGATGGTTTACATTATCCATCTCCATTCTTCAGTTAACATTTGGAGTGATGATTGCCCCAAGGAAAAGAAAGTTAAAATGTAAGAGGCATTCGTATTCAGTCTTGGTAATTTTCTAGCTAAATTTGGAGGGGATAAGATCCCTTCGGATATGTTCCTGGGGCCAAATTGGATGTAAAACATTAAATGCCAATTACTACAATACAATTATTATGCAATTTACTTCTGGATTTATCATATACTATTAAAAGATGTTGAAAATTTTTTTGAAATTGTTGTAAACGTTTATATATTTTTAGTACCATTCCTCTAAGATTAGTGAAAAGAGATGTATAAAATCATAGACAGAAAGCTGAAATGATTTCCAAGATCCCAGAGTGACACTGTAATGGAAAAATCTCGGCCAGTTCAAAATTGTCTACTACAGGATCTCCAATACTTGACTTGAAAAGGGGGAAGAATTAATCCTATAATCAAACATTGTAACAGGACCCATAGAAACCTTTAAGTGTTATGAAACGAGTTCAGGAAATGTAGGAAAAATAATTGGTTTCTTCAAACTTCCTTTCAAGCATCATAGGACTAAAATATAGAAAGAGAGAATGAACTTTGTTTGAACTCTGCTGACTAACACTCTTTTGTCATTGTTAATATGTTTCACTTACATTAACAGGTCTTTATGAGTTCCCTCTTGTGGCTAATCTGAAATATAAAAAAGCCCGTTTTCTTCATTTACCTATGATGGCACTGCATTGGGGAGATAAGGCACTATAACTGCCAGGGGTATGAGAGATTTGTGTTTCAAATTCTTTTCTGGAGTAGTTTCTTAAATCTGTTGATGATTAAAATACATATTTTATGCCAGTGTTGTAGGAAGGAATATATTTTCACCCATTATTTTCCCTAGTTATTTCCAAACATATCAGAAGAATTATAAACCAAATTATAACTCAAATATTATCCTTGGAAATAGTAAAACGTTTGCTATGTTTACACAAAGATAGAATGCACACGAGGTGCATTTTGTCTCTGGCTGAAATGCCGGTATAACTCTTTTTGTCTTCCAAAGACTCTGTTGCAGACTCAGCCTATTTTGTATGCATCAGAGTTGTGCTCTTCTGCGCCTTCATCTTACAGTTTTTTTCCCTCTACCTTTCATATTGCATAATTTTCTATTTTGGAATTCATTTTGGTTCATGCCTAGTTTATCATCTTTAATACATTACAGTCCTCCTGAAATAAGATTCATGTGTGATTTAACTACACATATCCTCCAATTTTTGGTCCAGCTCCCTGATATATATGGTAAGTAATGTGGACTGAAACTATGAATTCCCATAATTATAAATTTTATTGAATATATATAACATACAGTTATTTGAATATAGATGGTAATTAATGATGAAATTATGAACTCTCACAATTATAAATTTTATTGAATATATGTAATGTACAGTTATTTGAATAATTATAAATCATACATAATTACTTTCAATGAAAATGACAAGTAACAAGATAGTCTATATTTATGAAATAATTTGATAAAATATTTTTGTATACCTTTTCTATAGTTTTAAGACTGGTAATGTTATCATATGTATTCTAAAATTGATAATAGGTCAGCAATCCACATCAGACTAAATACAAGGTTTATTTATGGCAAAACCATTCCTATGGATCATGATTTCCACAATTATAAACACATAACATAGATGTTAGCAAAGTCTAAGTCTATTAAACACTAGGGTAGGTTATTATTATATGCTTTTTATATAAACAATAGTTATAGAATTATGCATTGAGATATTTCCAATGCATGGGTTTGTTTCATATAGTTGGAGGAGGAAAAAGCATAACACACACACAAAGATACATATACACACAAACCATATGATTTTTATAATTCTAAGAGGAAAAACAAAGTTTATATGTTATACTTTATATAAAAGAGAGAATGTGTAAGAGGGGTGTGCCTTAAAATAAACCAACAAAAGCCAAAACAACCATGATTGCTGTTCTACTAAAAGGCATATTTCTGTGACAGAGCTCTTTATTTATTTTTATTTTATATTATTTTATTTATTTATTTTTTGAGCAAGGTCTAGTGTTGTTGCCTGGGGTAGGGTGCTAGCATCATAATTGTTCCCTGCAACTTCCAACTCCAAGGTTGAAGCAATTCTCCTGCCTCAACCTTCCAAGTAGCTTGGACTACAAGCCAGCAACACCATGCCTGGCTAATTTTACTATGTTGTGTAGAAACAAGCTCTTGCTATGTTACCCAAGCTAATTTCTAACTTCTATACATACAAATACAGAATATATAAGTAGCATTTCAAGTAATCTTCCTGCTTTGTCCTCCCCAAGTGCTTGGAGTATAGGGAGGAGCCACCACATCTGGTTAAAGATGGCTTTTCCCAAGCGCATCACTGTGTGCTGATTGCAGATGGGCTTAGAGATAAAATATTTTTTCATGCAACATAATATTTTGGAATTTTGGATTATGGCAGCTTCAATAAAAGGGAAAGTTCTCTTTTTAATACATTACTTTGATTCTATATTATTAAAAAAAAGTATTTCTCCAAATTTATAAAATCTTCCATGCAAAAGAGTTTTGTATTTGTAATGTGAGACTTTGTGAGTAAGGGAAGGAACAGGGAGGAGTCATCCAGCCTATAGAAACAGATTTGGGGGAAGGGGTAAATTCAAGGAGTAAGGGAACATGCTGAGTTTGAGCAACTTTGCTTAAAAATAAAAGGAACCTCTGATTATAGAAGGCTGAGAATCCAAAGGAACCAAGACATTGTCTTGGTTCAGTTATTTTTATAACTATAACTTTTTTTATCATCCTCTCCCTTAACTAACTATGTCACTCCATGAGTTATTTCTCAGAAGTAGTAGATTTTCTGCATGAAAAAGGAGCTAAGATTCTGAAGGCCTCTGGGCAGACTTCCCCATGCCAAGATTCATCATCACCCACAACCTGCCCTCAATGCAGGTGGCCACTAGTTAGTTACACCACAATCTGTCCCAAGACATATGGCCCCGCCTTTAAAAGCTTACAATCTGTTAGTTGGAAAGACAACTTTGATACAGCTTCTTCTATTGTCCCCAAAAGACAAAAATAAATCTGCCATATTAAAATGCCTTTCTTGGCATTCCTCATTATTTCAACTAGACCTAGATGGCAACCCCATTGTGGTTTTGACAACACAACCTTATTTAAAATCTTGTATGAGTTTAAAGATCATATAACGTGGCACGGGGTTCTCTTTTATACTACCTGAGTGAGGCCTACCTTGTAGTTCAGACGTCACCTTGGAACCAGAGCCTTTCCTCACAGAAGGACTTCTCATGAACTTTTCTGAGAACCCATGGTAAAGTGGAGCATGTGATATGATAATTAGTTTTAAGGCTGTTTTCAGGTCACTTTTAAGACTCTACTGTATGTTTTGTTAGGCCTCTAGAAAGTCTTCTATATCCTTTTGCAGTTGGGATGCTAAGTTTCCATTGGTACATTGGTAAGGTAAATCAGTTGGGACAGAAATAAGGTGGAGGACATCAGGGTGACAGCCTGGGGGCTCAGCTCTTGTCCTCCTTCCCCAGGAAGCTATTCCTGACTGCCTACTTAACATTATGATACCTGCCTTTCAAATATCCTCATGGGAAGGATGAAGTAGGGAAGGGAGGAAGGGAGGAGGAAGGGAGAGAGAATGGCAAGAGGAAGGGAAGGAGGAAAGAAAGGAAAGACCTTTTTTTGAGATAGAGTCTATATTACTCTCTTTCTGTAGAGTGCTGTGACATCACAGCTAAGAGCAACTGTAAACTCTTGGGCTTAAGCGATTCTCTTGCCTCAGCCTCCAGAGTAGCTCGACTACAAGCTCCTGCCAGAATGCCTAGCTATCTTTTGGTTGCACTTGTCATTGTTGTTTAGAAGGCCCAGGATGGGCTTGAACCTGCCAGCCTCACTGTGTGTGACTGGTGCCCTAACTGAGCTATAGACACCAAGCCGAGGGAAAGACTTTTGAGAGAAAAATGGATGATTCTTCAAATGAAATAGGAATAAACATATTATTCAAATAATGTGTAAACATAATATAATATTCACATGGATTAGAAACTGGAATTCATACTTGTTATGTGGCCTTAAAAACCCTAAGTGAAGAATTTGGGATTGCATAGTCCCTGACTCATAGTGTCTTTGTTTTATGTCATAAATGAAAGGAAACTCTTACTGAACAAAACACTTTAGATCACTATCACTGCATATCCAGGTAGAACTAATACTGTTCACATTCATATGACAGATATATGAAAGGTGTTTTCTAAAGTTCTATAAAAGAGTCATTGTGTCTAAAGTCCAGGCTTTAAGAAAGCACAAGGGATGTTCTCTAAGGAAAATGGGATCACAATCAAAATTACAAAATGACAAAGAATCTGATACTGAGCAAGTGTCAGTGAAATAAAAAATATAACTACATAAATAAGGACTACATATATCAAAATGTTCAAATGTGTTCATAAAATAAATGTGTTGATATATTTATAACAGTTTTAGAAAATAAGGTAAGCAGTGAGAGTCCATTTTTAAATTACCAGAGCGGAGATTTAAAAAATGGAAGCCAGGTCTAGCCAAATTAATCTTGACAATATAAGATATTTAAAAATATTTACCTCAATACATTATTGTTAAAATGCAAAATATCAAATTAAAAGTTAAAAGGAATCTTAGAAGTACCAGAGAAAATAAAGCATATTCCATGAAAGAAACATGAAAGATATTTTCACCACTTCGATAGCTATCATGAAAGTTCTAACAGTATAAAATAGTATAATCACAATGCTATAAAAAGTATCTAAATTTTAGAAATTTACATCCAATAAAAATATATTTCAAGCATTAGCTAGAACCAGAATATTTTTAGAAAAAGACTATTTAAGAAAAATTATTCCTGCTAAATGTTACATTTTATACATTCAGGAAAGAGAAAAATAATCAAAGTATGATAAATGACAAGGGCTGATGAACAAAGAAAATAACATAAAGGTGCTTAAATCTAAAATAAATTCTATAAGGTGATGAAAATAATGTAGATTTAGTGGATTAAATAGGATAATAACCTATAACTTGACAAGAACAGCATAATCATTGAGATTAGCACACATCACTGGATTTAGAGCATACTAAGTTATGATTGACCTTTAAACAAAGAAAAGGGTGTGTGGCCCTCAACCCGCAAGGAAAACAAAGCCAAAAATGCACATATAACCTTTCATTCTCTCAAAACTTTACTACGAATAGACTACTGTTTACCGGAAGCCTTACAGATAACATAAACAGGGACTAACATGTATTTTGTATGTTGTATGAATTGTACACTAAACTCTTATGGTAACATAAAGTAGAAATAAAATATTCCCATGAAAATCATAGAGCACAAAAAATATATTTAGTATTCACCAAGTGGATGTGGAGCATCCTAAGTGTCTTCTTCCCACTCATCTTCAGGAGGAGCAGGTTCAGAAGGAAGAAGAGGAGGGTTTGGTTTTACTGTCTCAAGAGTGGCAGGGGTGGAAGAAAGGTGCATATACGTGGGTGTCACCATCACATGTACAAGCTGGTGGACCCACGGACTTCAAGCCTGCTTTGTTCAGAGCCAACTATAATATAATTCTGGAAACAATTACTAAGTTATTTGTTTTCTTTTAATTGGATAACTTTTTAGGGCACAAATATCATTTTGTTGCTTGAGAATATTGTGTAGTGTTGAAGTCAGAACTTTTAGGGAATCCAGCACAGAAATAACACATGCAGTGTGGCAATTAAGTTCACAAACTCATCCTAGAAAAATGTGCTACATAACTCATTGCTAAATATCATTATGGTCAACTTCAAAGTGCTTCCCTTGGCTATCTGTGACCATAGTAATCGTCTGACATCTACAATGACAGCTCTGATGGCCATTCCAGAAAAAGAGTTTCAAAATGTTTTGAAAGATTGACTGGCTCGTAGTGTTAGCGCATACCTTCCCAGGAGGAGTGGCTCAAAGGTGACTGTAGTGTATTCAGTGTATTCAGCACTGAGGTACATAGCACTTTTTCTATGATAAATTTGTGAAATTAATTGGCTAACCTCCTACATTATACCCATTAAGTGATTTCTCATTATCCTTCCTCCCACCTCCTTCTCTTCCAAGATTCCATTGTAGCCATTCCATTCTCTATATGCACACATTGTTTTAACTCCTTCTTAAAGGTGAAAACATTATTTTTGTTTTTCTGTTTTTGAGTTGTTTCACTTAACACAATGGCTTCTGGTTCCACCCATGCTGCAAAAGAAAAAAAAATTAGTTTTTTCAAACAGTTGAATATTATTATTTTTTGTACGTGTGTGTGTCCAAATCATCTCTTGATGAACACTTAGGTTGAGTCCCTATCTATCTTTGCTATTGTGAGCAGTGCTACAGTAACCATATGAGTACAGGTTCTTTTATTATTTTATTTTATTTTTTTTTTAAATTTCAAATAGTGATTTCTTTTTTTTGGTTAGGTACCCAGTAGTAGTATTGCTGGATCAAATGGTAGGTCTCTTCAGTTCTTGGAAACTGAAAACACCACCACACTGTTTTCTATAGTTGTTACACTAATTTACATTCCCATCCACAGTGTGCAATAGTTCCTTTTTCTCCACAATGTCACCATCTGGTACTTTTTGTCTTTTTAAAAATAGCCATTCTGCTGGGTATAAGGTGATATGCCTTTGTGGTTTTATTTGCTTTTCTCTGATGATTAGTGAGGTTGAGCATTTTTTCGAATGCCTGTTGGCCATTAGTATGGTTTCCTCTCAAAATGTCTATTCATCTTCTTAGCTTACCTTTTAATTGGATGTTTCATTTTTGGTTTTGTTGATGAGTTGTTTGAACTCCTTGTGAATTTTGGTCCCCTGTCAGATGTAGAGTTCACACACATTTTCTCCCAGTCTGCAGGTTGTTCCCACTATTGTTTATATCTTTTGCTCTGCAGAAGCTTTTTAGTTTATATAAGTCACATGTGTATTTCAGTTTATGTTACTTGTGCTTTTCAGATATTGGGCACAAATTCTTTGTCCCCTATACCATTGTCCAGAAGAATTTTTTCTAAGTTTTCATCCAGCACTTTTACAGTTTTAGGTCTTCCAGTTAAGTCCTTTATCCATCTCGAGTTGATTTTTGTATATGATAAGAAACAAGTATCCTGTTTCATTCCTAAATTTACTATGTAATAAAAAAAAAAGAAAATCTTTTTCATTTCTGAGTAAATTTTTATTTAAAATTATGTTAGCACAGAGAGATAACTGAATGAGGAAAAAAGTATGTTCAATCAATAAACCCAGAAAAAAACAAATGAAACCTACAAAATTAAATGTAGAAATATCTCCAAATATATCAAAAATAACAGTGATTATTAAAATACAAACTGGTGAAAAGTGCACGTTTTCAAACAAACAAAAATTAGTTGTTAGCCATTTATAAGATAATATTGTAAAAATAAAGACAAATAAATATTTGGTGCTATTAAAATAATTATTCCAGATGTTTCACTATAAAACCAATATCCAAGAACCAATATATTCCTGCATAAAAATGACAAACACAAATATTTTTAATATGTATTTATATTACCATACAGTTATGCAGTACTTAAAAATAAGTTTTTGTAAAATGATGTGTAGGCAAAATTTAGAGAAAAAAATTAAAGAAGGTACAAATAAATATAATTTAGTTGGATATTATTAATAGATAATAAAATTCATGTTGCCCATGTTACCAAAGTGATCTTTACATTCAATAAATTTCAACAAAATTTTTTCACAGAACCTACCATTCAAATTTTAAAATACATATGGAAAATCAAGTGGCTGGTAAGAACCAAGGTACTTCTGGTGAAAATAAACACATTTAAAATCACAAACAAATTGGAGGGCCTGGCTGTGTGATTTTAATTTGGGCTTTGCAAGGCAGGACATTGCCAGGCTTGGACAGTTATGATCGAATGGCTTTGGATAGTGGGCACAGCAAGGTGAGACTTTGAAGTGAGTCAGGATGATGAAGCCGCAGGTCTTTCTAATTTAGCTCTCTAGTTACTTCTCAGCCTTATCTAGCAGGAGCAGGTATTTCCTAAAGCAAGCAGTTGAGTTATTTTTGTATAGCCCTGGTTTTCCTTAGCACAAAATAAGTCAGATATTTCACCTTGGTATTTTTTAGGATGACTGCAGGAAAGAGTGTTCCTTTTGAATATTTAACATGACCACACAAGATTATGTTGGCTTTATTCTCATTTGTTATTGAAATAACAGCATATATTAAATGAATACATAATCCTATTATGTATTAGAATATGATTAATAATTATACCACAATCATTAATTATAGTGTGATATATGATCATATAATATATAATATATAGTCTAACACACCTATATATAAAATATATATATATGTAGATGTATGCACAGGTATATTTTAGAATTAACAAAATTTGTTCTAGAGTAGTAAGAAGATTATTTTAATTATCCCTTTATGGTTTGTTTTCTAAATACATTTTCTTTAAGAAAGTCTTTTCAAATTAAAAACTGCCCTAATGCTATTTAGTATTTATCCCGCCAACATTAAGATTGGCCTTTCATTAGCAGATTACGTCTATGCTTAGCGTGTCCTTAGTACAAACATCTGTCACTCAGACGACCTGTTCCAAAGAAACATGCTTTGTTGATTGATCGCTGTATTTGTGTTTTCATCACTAACGTTTATTAGACTGATGGAGTAGACTTCCAAATGAGAGTGTTGATCTCCTGACACATTTTTGAAAAAATCTGTTTTCCTAAAAATCTGGTACTAATCTCATCTAGATAATAGTTGTAATGGAGAAAATATCAAGTTATTTCTAGAAATATGTAGAATAATACTAAAGCTCAATGCATAGTCCAAAAATATCTTAATTATTTTATATTTCTACTAATTACTAGTAAACTGTGTAAAAATGACAGTATGAAATTTTTTTAAGTAGATTATAACGTTTTTAGCAACCAGAAATTTACATCTCATACTTGAACTCTTCCCATTCTTTTCACCTGTTTATAAGTTCACAATTTAAAATATTTGCTAAAGATTGCAACAGGCCACATTTTAAAAAATGTATTTCTGTATTTCAAATGAATCCATTGTTATGAGACATCTTTCGAGCAGTTCAGAAGTATCACTTTTATGTTTCTTTTTCAGAAATGTTAAGTAAAAAGTTTTTGAAAGAGTAAGGGAACAACTGAGGCAAAAGCTGCCATCACTGATTAGGAGTGGATGGAATAGATTAGAATAACAGAGTGATTTTTAATTTCCAGTCCTCTAATGGGTCTAAAATAGCTTGTCAAGAGACATTATTGCCATGAATAGTGGTGATACACATTTTCAGAGTAGGTAATAGCCATTGTATGCCTTGGAGTTGATCTATGGCCCATCTATTAAACTTCTTCAAGTCAAAGACAAATTTATTTTGTCCAACATTAAGAACCTTTATGTAAATGAAAACAGGATAAATTAAAAGAGAGAAAAAATATCACAAAACTATTTACTGAGACCTATGTGTGGAAGGGTGAGGAGGAATCTCATCTCCTTGCTCTGGCTACTTTTTTTTGCAGAGAAGGGTGGTTGACTGTTGATTGTAACAGGTCCCAGAATTGTTAAGTTCCATTTTTCATTGACTACCTTTTCTTTTACTGTTACCCCAGGTCAGGTCACTTCTTTGCTATTAATTCCTACAACAATACAGACAGTAGAGTAAAAAGTAGAGGACGGTCAGAGCCGCTATAAGAGTTTATCTCTTATCTCTATGTGTCACTACAAATTCTCCCTAATACACCCTGAGGAAGCAACCAGAAAAACTGCCTTCGTTCCTCCTCCCTCCCTCCCTCTCCTTTGTTTCTTTCTCTCCCTCTCTTTCTTTTTCTCTCTCCTCCTTCTTTTTTCTATTTTTACTGAGTACCTTCTCTGCATCAGATTCCTTGTTAGGCATCAGAGACACAGAACTAAAGCAGAGTTTGTTTGTAGTCATACCAGCCACCACCAGGCTTATCCTTCAATGAAAAAATTATTGCCCAGTTGTCCCAGGCCACTAAAATTACGAATGAATGAGTAACATAAAAGGGAATTGCATAAAAGAGGTCAGGTCATGGTTAATAACCACAGCAAAAAAGACACATGGAAGTGAGAGAGGGACGAGTTGCCCAAAAGGAGCAGAGTTCTCATATCTGACTGAGCAGAGCAATTGCCTGGACAACCCACGGTCCCAGAGATCCTATTTAAATAGTATAGGAGGGGCCTTACTACCAACACCCTGGGGATTCCTCTATGCAAATATCTTTGAACTACGCAGATTTTGACATGGTACAGATGCTGCCAGACTTGTAGGCTTTAAAAGTTTTTATTCGCTCTCAGGTGAGGGAAAGTCACTGCATAATTTTAAGCAGCGCGGCAACTGTAAATTTTCATTTGGTTGTTGTGTAGAGAGTGAATTGTGTGGAAAAAGAGTGGAAGTGAAAAGCCAGTTCAAAAAGATCTGTTTCCAAAGACATAAAACAGTGCTCTAGTGCAGTATGATGGGACGGCAGAGGAGAGAGAAGTGTCCGTATTAACGCTGGGGTTCAGGTGCAAAATCCAGACTCACTCTTGCTTTACTTTTCATTGCTGTGAGACCTCCAGTGGTTACTTCTCTCTATAAGCTTCTGTTTCATTATTTATAAAATAGGAACAGTATGTTAAATTAAGTGTGTTGCTATTAGAATTAAATGAGTTAGCCTGATCAGACACTATATTAAATGTTTCTAGTTATTATTACTTTAGTTAGTTATTATTTACTTTAACTGAACCAGCTTGATATCTCATTGAATGACAATGGTTCATTGAACTATTACTTCATCTATAATAAGAATATTATACATATATGCCATACATATATATATAGGAAAAGAGATAGATATAAAGCTTTCTTCTTTCTCTTTCTGGAAGTGAGCATATTAGACATTTTATGTTGTTGATCAATATTGATACAAATAAACTAGAGAAAAATGTTAGGGAATGGCACATAAGATAGCAATTCATGAAATATCTCTTATGTAATAACCATTAAAGGTTTTGGAATAAAAATTATGTAGAGTCTCATGACAAGTTTTGTTCTGACTTGGAATTTCATTCATTCGATTTCTATAAGTTGGCTATTTCTAAAAGAGCACATCAAAATAATTTATTGGAAGATTAAAGGGGTATTTCATTTCAAGGAAGACATTTTGCAACCTACTCTCAGAAGTCATTTAAGAAATAATGATTATTCATGCCTACCTCAAGATTCCAAAATATAGGAAAGAAGTAATTATTAAAATGTATTACCTGAAAGTTGGCATGTAATAAAAATGAAATGGGATATACTTTCAAAATCAGGCAATGATAATAATTATTCTAACATGCTCTAAGTAAACTAGTTACTATTATTTAATGTCATCTCTACTCAGAGTCCTAAAAATACATTTATGTATTCCTTGAATAAAATATATTTTCATTACATTAATATAAATTCAAATTACTTTTAGTTCAAGGTTATATTATGCCTTTCTTTTACTACTCACACACGTACATATTCATATGCCTATTAATTCAACAAATATTTATTGATGACTTTCTATTTATCAGGTATTATTCTAGACTGTAGGAAATACATTAGTGATAAGAAAAATATTTTAAAAATAGAACCAATCAAAGATGCCTATACTTAGGGATGTTACAATCTAGTTAGAAATGAGTGATATTATACAAAGGTAATAAGTAAATTAAGATTTTGGTAGATAAAGATATGTGTCATAATGGAAAATCAACTAGGGGAGAGAGTAAGAAAATTGCCCAGATAGAGGGGGTACAGCTTTAATAGGATGGATTGGGATGGCCTCCTTGAGTGGATCATCTTTGATAACAGAGGCTGTTGTTTTCCTAAACTTTTAGTGAGAGCAGGATCTATGTTCATAACTGAAGTAGGAGAATTTCCAGCTTTGGACATTGGTTGGAGAGAACAATGATAATGTTATTGCTCCAGCAATTTGGAGAATACATTTGTCATTAATAGAGAAGAGAACTGAGAAGAAAAATGTATGAGGAGATAAGTCATGTGTCCCATTTTGAAAATGCAATATTTAAGACACCCTAGTGCTTCTGTCAAGTATAAAGTTAGATACATAAGTCCTGGGTTCCAAATCAAGTCTAGATATAGGAAGGCATGAGTGAAAATTGAGAGCAGTTATCATATATTATACATGTGTGAGAAACAGCACGTGTGGGGGGATGTGTGTATGTGTGTTGTGTGGCCTAGTTAAATTTGAACCTCAGATAAACAATGTGTAATTTTAGTAGAGTATGTTCTGTGAAATATTGGTGACAATTTCACATGGACATATGTATAATCCCCAAATACCAGTTTTCTTGAGATACAAATTTAATAGACCATCCTGTATTTTATGTCAACCTTATGCCTACATAAAATGTAAAACTATAAGCACTAATAAAAAAGAGAACTCCAGTGGTTGAGGAAAGCAGAAGGAAATGTTAAAAAAGGATAAGGAAGAGTGGCCAATCAGGAATGAGGGAATTATTAACAGATGAAAGCAAAGAAAACACATCCTTAAATAGATGAGAGAGGTAGAAGATCTAGGATAAATTTAGAATTGGTTTTATTCAGGAGCATGGACACTTTATACACAGAAACAAGTGCAAAGGCAGAATATAGCACACAGTTACAGGTAATTAAGATGCGTGTGTGTGCACACTTGGGTATCCACAGTAGGGCAGACCTGGCTTGTATAAATTCTCTTCAGGTTGCTTCCATTTTATCAGCATACCATCCCATAAGGCCATCAGTCAAGATGGGGGAAAAGCATAACGCAGATGTAGTATGACTGAACTTTAATTTCTAAAGCAAAATTTAACTTTTAATTTAAGTACACTTCATTCTGATGACTGATAAATTTTAAACATAATTATGTATAGTATATAAGAAAAATATTTTGATTAAGTTAGAAAATAATTTTATCTACTAAAAAATGCATAATGTATGTTTTTGAAAAAAAGAAGTATTAAATTAGATCTTGGCTTTTTCAACTCTTTCCTCAGCCTTACAGGAAAATGTAAAGTATCTTTGCTATGATGTACTAGTAACCTTAGGTGTGTTGAGTAATGTATATGTAAGACAGAGATTTAAAGGAGCATGGATCTAGAGTAAGGTCATGGTCATCTACAAGGAAGCCATGTACTGGGTTTTCCAAGGCATACATTTTTGAGCGTGCAAAGGGACTCTGGCAATAACTGTTCAGGCCAAAAGGTGGAAACTGGGGCCCTTCAAGGCAGTATGGAATGTTTATTCACTAGCAAGTTTTAAGAGTCATGTGAATACAGATTATCCCTGAGACTTGGATGGGAAGCCTACAGACTTGAAAACAACAGTGTAAAGCTATTGTACCATGAATATAGCTTATTTTTTTTTAAAGATTTTTATAAATTCTTACAATGATAATACCCACAATAAAATACTTGACCTCCTTTATGCAGTGAAAAAAGGAGGCAATACATTTTAACCAACAAACTCTGTTTAGTCTTCAAGAAAATTGAAGTCCAAAGGTATAATTCTCTTATAATGGCACAAAATAAGATATGGCAACATTTTTTTCTCAGAGTCAATTTTTTTTGTTTGTTTTATTTATGTTATCTCAATGTCAAAATGACTTATGAAATTCTCGAGGTAGAATAGGATTCTAGGATTCTTTTTTGATTATGAAGTTTCTATTCTAATGCCTTGCGTACCCAACCCCATTGATACTATAATTTCATCTCCAGTAGGTTCCTGGTCTCAGTGATTCAAAGAACGAATCCACAGACCACCGATCAGTGGTAAGACAGGATTTACTTTATAGAAAAGAGTACAAAAACACCAAAGCTCAGGCAGAGAGAAACAACCCAAGTGAGGGTAAAAAAAGCTCTCTCTCTATCTTTCTCAATCTCTGGGCCTGGGTTCTTTGTCTAGGGGGTCTATATAGCCATGTGGGTCCTTGGTAGTTTCATTAGGCCATGAGTTAGTAACAAATGAATGGATATAGTACCTTCAGCTGGGATATGATGAATGAATACATTAGGAATGGATATAGTCCCTTTCATTCCCAGGCTTAAGAAACTTACATGAAATTGACTAAGCCTAGGAAATGGGGGGGGCGTGGTTCCCTGTTCAGCCCCAACTGCAAGGGGAAGGAGACACTAAGGCGCTGGTGTCTCCCAGACAGTTGTTTGGTCTCTGTGGCTGCTGGATCCTCCAGTGTTAACCCAAATCCACCGCCAGCATTCTGGTTCCTTTTATGGCTGTGGCAGCACCCACACCTCCAGGAAGGAGGCAGCAGGTCCGCTCCTCAGCTTCACCTGATACTGGACTTTGATACTGGATTTCCAGGCTCTTGGTCTCGGCAGTTCAAAGAACGAAGCGAAGGACCACAGGATCAGCAGTAGGTTAGGTTTTATTTAACAATACAAGTGTTACAGCTCTCACAAAGAGCCAAACCTCCTTGCAAAGCAGGGTCAGCAGTAAGATGAGTTTTATAATACAAGTGTTACAGCTCTTACAAAGAGCCAAATCTCCTTGCAGAGTAGGATCAGCAGTAATACAAGTGTTACAGTTCTCATGAAGAACGAAACCTCCTTGCTCTCCTGCACTCTCTCTGAGGTCTGTGTTTGGGCTCTCTGTTTAGGGGCTTATATAGTGGCAATTGTCCAGTGAGCTTTTGCGTCCTGAAAACAGACCAATCAGGAGCAGGTTTTGAAACAGACCAAATCAGGGATGCACTGGAGGAATTGATCTGCTAGAAGTCCACATGAGGGGACAGTAGGTGCCAGTGTATTCTCCCGCTTGGGTCTGGCAATTTCCTCCATTCCCTGCAAGAGCAACAGGTCCAGGGACAAGGGGGCTGGTTTCTGTGCCACCTTGTCTGGTATCACACCAAGCTGGCTGGGGTGCCACCCGTCCTGTATCACCATCACTGAGTACATCCTATTACTTACCCAGTGTAATCACATTCTTTATACTCTGCAAAGACATTTTAGGAAAACCTATGAAAAATGGTAAGCAACAATAATTATGGGCAGAGTTTCTGTTTTCTTCAAGTAGTGAGCACATTATCCTAATCAATACAGGTATCTATCACTTTCAGTAGATAATATAATTAACATAAGATTATCATTAATTATTATCACATACCATATAAAGTCATTTATTGACATGCGTGCATGGAACTTTAGCCCTTTTTCCATGTCGTCATTATCGTATTCAGCATAGTGCTGAAAGTTATCACCTGCTTGGTTTGCATGGTCACTAATGCATCTTTTATCCCTCTTACACCTCATATCTAGCCAGTTACAGGACTGTCTAATTAACAACCAAACATTTCTATTATCCCTCTAATGATCTTCCTCCACGTGGCCACAGCTCTGAAGAATTATCATCCTGATTTTTTTATTAGACACCATGAAATTTTCTCCTCGGCTCCTCTGCCCTGCTCATTCTTTCCTCTAAAAAAAAATAGTGACACTCTTTGTCTTTTTTCACAGTGAAATATACCAGCATTTACCTGCTGCATAATTACATTTTGTCTAATAGAAATGTCATGGTTCTGAAAGTAGTTGAGCTATAATGTTGTTGTTGTCAAAAGGCACATTGAGCTTGGCCATTTCTTTTTCAATCTCTCTCCTGCTTTGGACTTAAGTTGAAAAACAGTTAATTAATAATTCAGTTATTGCTGGAAACTGAAGTTCAAAGATGTATAAGTAGAAACAAGCCATGAGGCACACCAGGTGCAAAGGCATAATATCAGAAGCTTTGTAAAAAATGAAGTGATGGGCAAGTAGTCAAGAGATCACAATGAGGAAAAGTAATACATTTTAAAGGGGAAATCACAGGAACCTATATTAATAAGTAAAAGAAACTCAGGAGCTAGAATTTTTGTGAAGAATTAAGTAGAACTTTCTAGAGATGGTGACAAATAAATGGGAATGTAGCAGATGAAAAGGGGAATGACCAAGTCTCCCTTAGAAGAATAAAAATGATGGGACATTTAGAACATGTAGAGGGTAGAAAACCAATCACGCAGCCAATTAACAGTTAAAAGAGCCCACTGAATGCAGGTGCTGTAGACAAACTCTGCCCTCTTTCTACTGAGCTTTTAGAGTGACCCAATTTCTCTGGTCTCCACAGACCTTCTCCATTGCACTCCCTGTTCCTTGTTAGCTATGAGATTTTATCACTTGTACTGCTAAATACAAATTTTGAAGTTACATCCCTTCCCTTCCTTGAACTGGTCTAAGCAATGAATTATTTCCTTGAACAAAAAAGTCTTAGCTGGAACACCACAATTCCAACCGCAGCCAGAGCCCCGTATTAATAACACCAATCGTTTTTCATGGCTTCCAAATCTTTCATAATTAGATAGGGAATGCATATCAAGCTCCACTTCACAGCTTTTGCATTTTAGACTTAGTCATCCACCTCTTTGTCTCTTTAGAAAGTTCTACGTAATTCTTCACAAAAATTCTAGCTCCTGTGTTTCTTTTACAGGAGTTTTTACATATTCTTTTAATATTCTTCTATTAATCTATATTAATATAGATTCTTGTGTTTTCCCCTTTAAAATGTATTACTTTTCCTCATTGCAATCTACTGGTTACTTGCAGGTAAGGATTTGCAAAAACGTATGCATAAGGATTTTATTAAGTCTATTCCTCAGACTCAGGAAAAAGAGTTAGTCGGAACTGATATTATTCTACACTTTTCTCAAGGTGATGTGAGCAGAAAGCTCCATGTCTCAGGGTGAGACTTTTGGAAAGGAACAATAAGTAAGCATAACAGGAAAAAAAAGGAACAATTAACAGCAGCATGGCACTGAGGGCCCTGTGTGAAGGTAAGAGGGGAAGGTTTAAAGAAGCTTCTGTGAGTGTGTGATTTTGAAGAAATCATACAATTTATTATATAAACACATATGTTTTCTTTATGATATCCACTTCTTTCTATAAATGAATATCCAATGTTTTGCACAAACTGTCAGCACAAATATTGATTGCTCCTTATTTCTGTTCAAGTCCAGCTATAAATATGCACACCCCCACCCCCCAACACACACGTACACATATGCGTAATCTCCTAATGTGACATCACGACATAATACTGAGAGAGGACCTTGATGCTTTTTAGGCTTTGTTCTAATGTTCAACCTTTGAAAGTGTAGATAAAAGCCTAAATTTTGAGACCCAAGATAAAGTAGCTGCCATCAAAAAAAAAATACCAATCTGTGTTTTAATGCTAGAGTGCACATCTACCAGGATAACTTGCCTTGTAGAATTATATTACATCTTTACAAAGGTGAATTTTCAAAAATGTGATAGTGAAAGTATTGCACGAACAGAAATGAACATAACAATGCATAATTTGATTCTAAGGTTTGAGATGTTCTTTAATATCTAGGGGGTACATCGTTTCTGTTAGCAAATAACTGTGGTATTGATCCTGGAGTTTAATCTTCAGCAGGTTCTTGGTCTCCGTGATTCAAAAAATGAATCCACTGACCATAGATCCGTGGTGAGACAGGATTTATTTACAGTAAAGAAAAGAATACAAAAACACCAAAGCTCCTGGCAGAGAGAACCCAGGTCGGGGAACAAGCTCTCTTGCTCCCTCTCTCTGTTTCTCTCTGGGCCCCTTGTTCAGGGGTGTATATAGTACTGTAGACAAAGTTTGTGTAAATGTCCTTTATAGTTACATGTAGCCAGAACTCAGTTGTTACTTTTAGGGGGCATGGGTCCTCTATCCTTACATTCAACCAAAACTCAGTAGCAAGTGAATGGCTATAATCCTTTTCATTCAGGCCCAGGAAACTTACATGAAATTGACCAGGCCTAGGAAAGAGGCAGTTCCCTGTTCAGGAGCAAGTGCAAAGGGAGAGAGACCTAACTTGCTGGTGTCTCCCCAGCAGTTGTCTGGCCACTCCGGCTACTGGAGCCTCCTACGACCCCCCCCCCAGACTACTGGTTCTTCTGCTGACTGCCACTGCCTCAACAGCACCTGGAGGTGAGAGGACCTTCCCTCAGCTCCACCAAGCTGGCTGGGGAGCCATCTGTCCTGTATCAGTATTTAAGAATGAAAAAAACTTGGATTTTTTTTTTTTTTGCATACTCTTTTCAAAGGGATAGCAAAATGTAGAAAATAATTATCAGTGTTGTTGTTTGGACAAACTTCTTAATACATTGAAGCTGCTATGTATGTATTTATTTATTTGTCTTGGTGCACTGTGAAAAAATATTATTCAGACAATAAAGGCAACATGAAATGAGGACGTTGAGAAATTGCTTTTATCTGCTATTGAAGACTCTAGAAATATACTTTATTCTTGTCTGACTTTACTTTTGCATACGTTGGCTTTCTTATTATTTCCTTATCTCTACTTGTTTAAACTTATATATTTCTTCTTTTCTTTAGCAAAATGTTGGATATTTGATAAACTGGGTCTCCACTTTTGAAATAATTTTGCCACTTGTCTCATGGGCTTTGTAACCCAAATCTATTTCAAAGTGACTTCACTGAAACTCTAGAGGATTTGGTAATAAATGTAACAGTAAAATCCACTGAATGCAACATAAAGGATTTTGTTTTCATTCTATGTTTAGGCACACTCAATTTAATTTTCGGTTCTGCTGCCTCAGTGATATGTTTACCAATTTTTTTTTAAGTGAAAGTTGCTTCCATCTAATTCACATAGAAAAGGCTTAAATTACTAAGAAGTTAATCTGATTTTCTTTTTTTTAATTAAATCATAGCTGTGTACATTAATACTGTCATGGGGTACATGACATTGTTTTTATATACAATTTGAAATATTTTCATCAAACTGGTTAACATAGCCTTCATGTCATTTTCTTAGCTATTGTGTTAAGACATTTATATTCTACATTTTGAGAGATTCACATGTAACCTTGTAAGATTAACTATAGGTGTGATCCCACCAATCACCCTCCCTCCAACCATCCTCCCCCTCCCCACCCCAACCTCTCCCCTTTCACCATATTCTTGGGCTAAAATTGGGTTATAGCTTTCCTATGAAAGCTATAAGTTAGTCTCATAGGAGGGCTGAGTATTGGATACTTTTTCTTCCACTCTTCAGATACTTTGCTAAGAATACTTTCCAGTTCCATCCATGTAAACATGAAGGAAGTAGTCTCCATCCTTCTTTAGGGCTGCATAGTATTCCATGGTGTACATGTACCACAGTTTATTGATCCATTCATGGGTCAATGGGCACTTGGGCTTCTTCCATGACCTAGCAATTAAGAATTAGGCTGCAATAAATATTCTGGTACAAATATCTTTGTTGTAGTGTGATTTTTGGTCTTCTGGGTCTTCTGGATATATACCTAGTAGAGGATTTATAGGATCAAATGGCAGGTCTATTTTTAGTTCTTTAAGTGTTCTCCAGACGTATTTCCAAAAGTGTTCTCCAGACGTATTTCCAAATGTGTTAGTTTGCAATCCCACAAGCAGTGTAGAAGTGTTCCCTTCTCTCCACATCCACACCAGCATTTCTGATTTTGGAATTTTGTGATATGGGTTAATCTTACTGGTGTTAGATGATATCTCAAAATAGTTTTGATTTTGAGTTTTCATTACTCTGATGATTAAGGATATTGAACATTTTTTTCATATATCTATAGGACATGTGCCTGTCTTCTTCAGAGAAGATTCTCTTCAAATCCCTTGCTCACCCTGAGCTGGGATCACTTGTTCTCTTCTTGCTAATACATTTAAGTTCTCTGTGGATTCTGATTATTAAACCTTTGTCAGAGACATAACCTGAAAATATCTTCTCCCATTCTGAAGGCTGTCTGCTTGCTTTACTTCCTGTGTTCTTGGCTGTGCAGAAGCTTTTTAGTTTGATCAGGTCCCAGTAGTAGATTTTTGATGCTTCAATTGCCCAGGGGGTTGTCCTCATAAAATTTTTACCCAGGCTGATTTCTTCAAATGTCTTCCCTGCACTTTCTTCTAGTATTTTTAAGGTTTCATATCTTAAGTTTAATCTTTAATCCAGTGAGAGTCTATCTTAGTGATGAAAGGTGTGGATCCAGTTTCAGTCTTCTGCAGGTCATCAGCCACTTCATCCAGCACCATTTGTTAAATAGGGAATGTTTTCCCCACTCGATGTTTTTAATTGGCTTGTCAAAGATCATATAACAGTAATTAGCTGAGCTTATCTCTTGGTTCTCTATTCTGTTCCATAAATCTACCTCTCTGTTTTTGTGCCAGTGCCATGCTGTTTTGATCACTATGGATTTATAGTATAATCTGAGGTCTGGTAGCACGATTCCTCCTGCTTTCTTTTTATTTCTGAGGAATGTCTTGGCTATTCGAGGTTTTTTCTGCTTCCATATAAAACGAAGCATTATTTTTTTGAGATCTTTAAAGTATGACAATGGAGCTTTAATAGGGATTGCATTAAAATTATATATTGCTTTGGGTAGTATGGACATTTTAACAATGTTGATTCTTCCCAGCCATAAACATGGTATATTTTTCCATTTGTTAACATTTTCAGCTATTTCTTTTCTTAGAAATTCATAGCTCTCTTTTTAGAGATCTTTCACGTCAGGTAAACTCCCAAATATTTCATCTTCTTTGGCCCTACTGTGAATTGAATAGAGTTCTTGACTATTTTTTCAGCTTGACTGTTTTTGGTATATATAAAGGCTACAGATTTATGAGTGTTGATTTTGTAACCTGAGACGCTGCAAGCCTTCCTCAAGAGAATGGAAAAAGAGGAAGTTAACAACTTAATGGGACATCTCAAGCAACTAGAAAAAGAAGAACATTTCAATCCCAAACCCAGCAGAAGAGAAGAAATGATCAAAATTGGAGCAGAATTATATGACATTGATAAAAAAGGATTATACAACAGATTAATAAATCAAAAAGTTATTTTTTTGAAAGGTCAATAAAATAGATAAACCCTTGGCCAACCTAACCAAGAAAAAAAGAGTAAAATCTCTAATCTCATCAATCAGAAATGGTAAAGATGAAATAACAACAGACCCCTCAGAAATCAAAAAATCCTTAATGAATATTACAAGAAACTTTATTCTCAGAAATATGAAAATCTGAAGGAAATCGACCAATACTTGGAAGTACACCACCTTCCAAGAGTTAGTCAGAATCAAGTGGAAATGTTGAACAGGCCTATATCAAGTTCTGAAATAGCATCAACTACACAAAATCTCCCTAAAAAGAAAAGCCTGGGACCAGATGGCTTCACATCAGAATTCTACCAAACCTTTAAAGAGGAACTAGTACCTATATTACTTAAACTTTTCCAAAATATAGAAAAAGACGGAATAGTACCTAACACATTCTATGAAGCAAACATCACCTTGATCCCCAGACCAGGAAAAGACCCAACAAGAAAAGAAAATTACAGACCAATATCACTAATGAATATTGATGCGAAAATGTTCAACAAGATCCTAGCAAGCAGAATCCAGCAACACATCAAAAAAATTATACTCCTTGACCAAGTGGGTTTTATCCCAGGATCTCAAGGTTGGTTCGACGTAAGTAAATCTATAAATGTAATTCATCACATAAACAAATTAAAAAACAAAGATCATATGATTCTCTCCATGGATGCAGAAAAAAAAGCATTTGATAATATCCAGCATCCCTTCATGATCAGAACACTTAAGAAAATTGGTATAGAAGGGACATTTCTTAAATTGTTAGAGGCAATCTACAGCAAACCCACAGCCAGTATCATATTGAATGGAGTTAGATTGAAATCATTTCTACTCAGATCAGGAACCAGGCAAGGTTGTCCATTGTCTCCAT
>CAUYQV010076395.1:0-10890 GCA_963574575.1 Galagoides demidoff
AAAAAAAAAAAATATATATATATATATATATAATATATATTTATTTTGTGATTCTGCATCAAGTTTTTTTTTGTTTATTATTAGTGTTATGTGCATTTTAAGGGCCTCCTTTTGTATTAAGTTCCTGGGGCAGTCAATCAACCAATATTTCATTAAGATGTGCTAAGTATGTTTAATCGAACTAGACCAGATCAGCTTGGAAAATGTTGGTAGTAGGAAAAAAGGGAATTAGTGTAAATAATCCAGACAGTTGTATGTTAAGTGATAGATTAGAAGTTGGACAACATCACTGCAATTTTATTTATTTATTTTTGTCTCTGGGTAGTAGAATAACAGGTGATGTTTATTAGTATTTTCGCAAAACTTCTTTTTTTTATTGTTTGCATTAGTACAATTTTAATGTGACATTTATTACTTGCCTGGTGTTTTTATTTTAGTGAGAATAAATTGTCAATTGTCATTTATGAATTTGTTTTACTGTTGTGAAATTTCTTTTTTTAATACTCTGTGGCAAGTTCTGGGAGAGTGCAGCAAGCAAAGGTCTCAAAATCAGGAATGTAGATCCAGAAGGACCAGGTAGTCAAACACCTGGGACTATTTGTATGTAGATTATTTTTATTTGAAAGAATTTTTAATCTGCATTCTGTTGTATTTCCTGTTTTGAGTGGTAGAGTGGATTTTAGTCATTTTTGCTGATGAATTGTTCATAAGTAATACAAAAGCACCAGGTGGTGTCTACAGTGTGACGTGTGACACTACAGCTAAAATACAGTGACACACCACTTAGAATACAAGTGCACCTGTAAGTCACCATTTGGGGACAGATAGAGTTTCTATTTGGGCTTTAATTTTTGTGCTCTGAACCTTAGGAACCCAGGCAGTAGCCTGACAGTTTTGACTTATGGAAATTGCTCAGCTTAGGCCATCTAGGAGAGAGGTGTTCATTCATAGCTCTTAGTTTAGGTATCCAGATTACAGAAAATATTAAATTCAATTTTATTTCATTACTTGGAGTAATTTTTTTTTCATTGAAACTATTTTTCACAGTTCATTAGTAAAAGATACTTTACATCCAGTAAGATGCACATATCTAAAATGTGTAGTTATATACTTCAGGGTATATATTATATTTTACAGATCTGTGCATGTAATGTCCATGAACATATACCTATGAGATGAGGACCTGGATCAAAATATGGAATATCTCCGTCACTGCAAGAAATTCTCTGGTGTCTCTTTCTAATTAGTAACCTCACCTCTCATCTCCCTTCCTCTACCAGCCAGGATAACTATTATTCTAACTTCTATGACCATCCATTGGTATTTATTAACTTATCATAAATGTTATCACATACATGAGTCACTTCAAAAGTTTTGAGACAGACTGTGTTTTATATAGTTCGTTATTTCACTCCCAAGAAGCTCAGTCGACAGTGCCCTGGCTGATGCATCTGTGCAAGTTTCGGCTTGCTTGGCTTATCAGTGTTGCTGGGAGGGCTTCATTTATTTCTGTCCACACAGATTTTACCTTTCTTAATTTTTGTGCATCTCAAAACTTTTGTAATGATCCATGTATTACCCACTCTTTTGTCTGGCTTCTTTTGTTCAATATAATGTTTTGAGATTCATCTCTGTTATTCCATGTACATACAGGTCAGTAGTTCTTTTTTGTTGCTAATTATGAATGTGCACAATTTGTTTCTTAGTTGTCTAGTTGATGGTTGTTTCCAACTGGGGCTGATATGAATGAACCTGCTATGAACATCCATGTACAAATCTTATGGGTGTATATACTCACTGCTCTTGAGTACATACCTAGGAATGGGATTTATGGATCATAGATAAGTAGATGAGCTCTGACCATTCAGTTCATGAACTTATCCTAGGAAAAGCGCTACATGACATTGCTAAATATCACTGGGGTCACCTTTGAAGTATCTCCCTTGGGAAGCTATGAACTGATGCCAGTGTCTAGTTATCCTTCAGAGCAATTTTGGAATTCCTTTTCTAGATTGACCATCAAAACTGTCATCGGATATGTATTACCCTTGATGTCCTGAATGTCATCAAAATGTCTTCCTTTCAATATTTCCTTTATCTTCAGGTAAAACAAAACAAAACAAACAAACAAAAAAAACTCACTGGGGACCAGTTCAGGTGAATAGGGAGGGTGTTCCAATATAGTTATTTGTTTACCGGCTAAAAACTCCCTCACAGCCCTGTGAGCTGGTGCCCTGTCATGATACAAGAGCCACACCTTGCTCATGCCAAAATTTTCAGTTAAGGTATTTCTAACTGTGTTTCTACTGGTGTTTACTTGCTCTGCTGTGCTCTGACAGCCAATGGATAACTTTGAAGCACAATGTGATGAATTTTTGCAATGCTTTTTTCAGTTCTGCTCATTACTGTCTGTCATGATCGCTTATCAGGGACACTTTCTCTCTCCTCAGAAAAACATTTAATCCATTTGTACACTGCCATTTTCTTCATAGCATTATCCCCATGAACTTGGAGTAACATGTCCCTGATTTCACTTCCAATTTTGCCAAGTTTAACAAGAAACTTAGTACTTGTTCATTGCTCTCTTTTAAGCTCCATATTCTTGGAATAGCCCACAGAAACATGCAACAACAATAACAGCAAGACACAACCACATGTTGACACAAACACAGCTGTGAGGCACTAATATATCAAGTTATAAAACATCACTGAGCTGTTCGTACCATGCTGCCAACATCAGCACACAGTAGCAGGTCTGCAGACTTAATTCTCAGACCTTGTGTAGTTCTATTCTCAAGTGTGATGGTTATATTTATGTGTCAATTTATTGAGTGACCCATAGGATAATCAGATATTTGGTTAAACTTATTTCTGGATTTGTCTATGTCTGGAGGAGATTAACATATGGATCAGTAAATTCTATGAAGTAGACTGTCCTCCCCAATGTGGTTAGGCCTCATCCAATCAGTCGAAGTCTTGAACAAAATAAAAGGTTCAGTAGGAAAGATTATTTCTGCCTATCTTTAAGCTGGGACATCAGTCCTCTTTGCCTTTAGATTCAGGGAACCTGTATCATCACCTGGTTCTCAAGCCTTTGAACTCAAACTGGGAGTTATACAATTAGCTATCCTGGCTGTCAGACTTTTAGAGTTGGTTAGAACTATGCCATCTGCTCTCCTGGATTTCCAGTTTGCTAACTGCAGATATTGGGTCTCTCAGCCTCCATATCCACATGAACCAATTCCTTATAGTAAGAATCTCTCTCTCTCTCAAATGTGCATATATACAAATATTTACCACTGTGTTACAATTGTGTATGGTATTTTTCTCGACAATTGTGTATAGTCAGTATAGTAACATATTGTACATGTTTGTAGCCTAGGAGCAATAGGATATACTGCATAGGTTATACCATCTAGGTGTATAAGTATACTCTATGATGTTCACACAATGACAAAATCACCTAATGATGAGTATATCAGAACAAATCCCCATGACTAAGCAATGTATGACTCTAGATAGATAGAGGGACAGAGATGTAGATATATCTCCTATTGACACTATTTCTTTGGAGAATCCAGACTATATATCTAATGTCTAAGGTGGAAATAATAAACACTTGTATAGCTGTGCCAAGTACTATGTTATTCACCATATTAACAAAAGGAAGGACAAAAACTGTATGGTCATCATAATAGATGCACAAAAAGCATTTGACAAAATTCAACATCCTTTTATGACAAAAATTCTTAACAAAATACGTAGAGAAGGAATGTTTCTCAACACAATAAAGTCCATATAGGATAAAGCCACAGGTAACTTTATACTGAACAATAAAAAGTTGAAGGCTTTTGCTCTAAGATGAGGAATAAGATCAGGATACTCACTTTTATCATTTCTATTCAACATAATGTAGAAAATCCTAGCCAGAGCAATTAGGCAAGAAAAGGAAATAAAAAACATTGAAGTTAAAAATATGGTAGTTAAATTGCCTTTGTTTGCTAGCAACATAAGGCTAATAACTAATATAGAGAGTACCCTAATGATGCCACCAAGACCATCACAAATGACAAATAAATTCAGCAAAATTGTGGGTTACAAAATAAACACATAAAAATTAGTGACATTTCTGTACACTAGTAATAAGTTATCTGAAAAAGAAATTTTTTTTTTAATTTTTTTATTGCTGAAAAAGAAATTAAGAAATAAATACCATTTATAATAGCTGTAAAAACATTACTTAAAAATATTGCTTCAGAATAAATTTAGCCAAGAAAGTAAAATGCTTACATACTGGAAATTATAAAATGTTAATTAAAAAAAAACAAAGAAATGAAGAAATAGCCTGTGCTTTTGGGTTGAAAGAATTTGTATTATTAAAATGTTCATACTACCCAAAGTGATCTCCACATTCAGTACCATCCCTATGAGAATTCCAATTTCATTCTTCAGAAGAATAGACAGAAAAACCTTAAAATTCATATAGAACCACAATAGACTCTGAATAACCAAAGCAAATTTGAGAAAAAAATGACCAAAAAGAAAAACATCAAATTACCTGATTTCAAAATATATTACAAAGTTATAGTAATCAAATTAGCATGGTGCTGGCATAAAAAGACACATCAACTAATGGAATAGGAGAGAGATTCCCCCAAATAAACACATGTACACAGTCAATTGATTCTCAATAAAGTGCTAAGAAAACACAATGGGGAAAAGATAGTCTTTGGAAAACTAGCTTTCCACATGCAGAAGACTGAAATTGGATTCTTCTCTTACTCTTTGTGTTAAAATCAACTAAAAAATGGATTAAAGATTAAGATCTGAGACTATAAAACTCCTAAAAGAAACATAAGGGGGAAGTTCCTTGACATTGGTCTGGGCAATCATTTCTTTCCTGTGACCCCAACAGCACAGACAACAGAAGAAAAACAGATGAATGAATTTCCATCAAACTAAAGAGCTTCTGCATGGCAAAAGAAACAATTAGCAGAGTGAAGAGACAACCCACAGATTGGGAGAAAATATTTGCAAATCATACCTCAGACAAGGTCTCATTTCCAAAACACGTAAGAAACTCAACTCAATGACAAAACCCCCCCAACAACTTTATTAAAAAATGGCAAAGACCCTTCTCAGAAGAAAGCATAACAAATGCTTTATATATATTTAAAAATACTCAACATCACTAATCATCAGGAAAATGCAAATTAAAACCGCAATGAGATATCACCTCATACCTATTAGAATGATGGTATTCATCAAAAAGATGAATGGTAACAAGTATTGGTGAGGATATGGATAAAAGGAAACCTTTGTACCCTGTCGGTAGGTGTGTGATTTAGTACAACCATCCTGAAAAGAGTAGGCATGTTCCTCAAAAAAACTAAAAGTATAAATAGCATATGATACAGCAATCACGCTTCTGGGTAATGTACATATATCCAAAGGAATGAAGATCAATATGATCTTTCATAAGGCTGCAGCTGCCATGGCTAGTGATTCCTCTGATGGATCTGGGAAAAGTAAATTGAAAACCTTCTGAAACAGATTCAGTATCAGTCATTCTAGATGCTGTTAAGAACATGCATGATTCATGAGAAAAGATCAGAATATCAATATGAATAAGAATTTGGCAGAAGTTGATTCCAAACCTCCTGGAGGACTTTAAGGGGTTGAAGACTTTGGTGGAGGAAGTAATTGCAGATGTGGTGGAAATGTCAAGAGAATTAGAATTAGAAGCAAAGCCTGAATATGTGACTGAATTGCTGAGATCTCATGATAAAACATGAATGGATGAGGAGTTGTTTCTTATGGATGAGTAAAAAAGTTGATTTTTTTTTTTTTTTTGAGACGGAAGCTACTTCTGGTAAAGATGCTGTGAACGTTGTTGAAATGACAACAAAAGATTTAGAATAATACATAAACTTAGTTGATAAAGCAATGCCAAGGTTCAAGAGCATTGACTCAGATCTTGAAAGAAGTCCTACTGTGGGTAAAATGCTATCAAGCAGCATTATATGCCGTAAAGAAATCTTTATGAAAGAGTCAATTGATAAGGCAAATTTCATCATTATCTTACTTTAAGAAATTGCCATAGCTATCCTAATCTTCAGCACCCACCACCCTGATTACTCACCAGCCATCAACATCAAAGCAAAATCCTCAACCAGCAAAAATACTGTGGCGCACTGAAGACTCAGATGATGGTTAGCATATTTTAACAACGCATTTTTAAATTAAGGCATGTACATTGTTTTTAGACATAATGCTATAGCACTTAATAGACTATAGTATAATGCAAATGCAACTTTTTATGTACTGGGAAACCAAAAAATTTATGGGACACGGTATATTGCTATTTATTTTATTGTGGTGATCTGGAGCCAAACCCACGATATCTCCAAGATATGCCTGTATTTTGTATTTTAAAATTGCCAAAAAGAATGGATTTTAAATGTTCTACAAAGAATATTTGTAATTTCTACAATTATAGAAAGAATTTTAGAATTTCTACAATTACAGAAGAGATGAGAGGTGATATATATATATATATATATTTTTTTTTTCTTTTCTTTTTTTGCAGTTTTTGGCCAGGGCTGAGGTTTGAACCTGCCACCTCCAGCATATGGAGCCAGCGCCCTACTCCTTTAGCCACAGGCACTGCCCAAGGTGATAGATATATTAATTAGCCTTATTTGAGTATTCCACAATGTATATGTGTGTCAAAGCATTACCTTGTGGTACATAAATGCATACCATTATTATTTATCAATTAAAAATAAAATACATTCTTTTTTTTAAAAAAAGAAAAGTTCATTACATTTACTTTACAGGGTTGCGCCCATCTATTGAACTTGCTATGATGATTCAAGAAATTATTACAGGCATGTAAAACAATGTTCAGCACATAATGAACACTAGGTACAATGTTTTAAAGAAATGAAAATATATAAATCATTTTGCCAATTAATTGATGATGAGAAATGCAATTGTCACATGGGCCAGAATATTCATGATGGCATGACTATTTTTTCTTGTTGACAGATTATACTAGGGAATGAAGAAAGTTTCAGAAGTTTTCCCAGCATGGGAAATAAATCAGTCAAAACAAGGAGATGAACCTGATTTTGAATTTCTCAGGCTGAGAGAACCTAATATTGCTATTGCTTTTTTTTTTTTTTTGAGACAGAGTCTCACTATGTTGCCCTTGGTAGAGTGCCCTAGCATCACAGCTCGCAACAACCTCAAACTCTTGGGCGTAAGTGATTCTCTTGCCTCAACCTCCCGAGTAGCTGGGACAATGCCTGGCTATTTTTTGGTTGTACTTGTCATTGTTGTCTGGCAGGCCTGGACTGAATTCGAACCCGCCAGCTCTGGTGTATGTGTCTGGTGCCCTAGCCACTAAGCTACAGGCACCGAGCCTAATATTGCTTTTCATACAGGGAATGACCTTGCCTGGTGGTCCAGACACTGATTTAAGTTTCCTTTCTCCTAGACATTGGATGGGGATTTCTAGAATTCCCGTTTCTGACTCCAGTTTTCCTCTACTTTCATGGCCCATCAATCTCCTGCCTGATGGAGGTTTTCTTCAAACAGATTGTAGAGGGTCATTCTGTCTCCTTTAAGAAATCTTAGAGCTTCAGTTTGTCACCCTGGGTAGAGTGCCATGTGTCAGAGCTCACAGCAACTTCAAACTCTTGGGTTCAGGGATCCTCTTGCCTCAGCCTCTCAAGTAGCTGAGACTACAGGCACCCAGACAACACCTGGCTATTTTTAGAGATGGGATCTCGTTCCTGCTTAGGCTGGTCTCAAATTTCTGAGCTCAAGCAATCTACCCATCTCAGCCTCCTAGAGTGTAGCATTACAGCCGTAAGCCACTGCACCTGGCCTCTTTTTTTTTTTTTTTTTTGCAGTTTTGTTCAGGACCAACCAGGCTTGAACCTGCCACCCCTGGTATATGGAACCGGCACCCTACTCCTTGAGCCTCAGATGCCACCTCGCACCTAGCCTCTTGAAGAAATTTTATATATCTCTAGTATGACCCATTATCTGTTACTTTAAAATTTTATCTGTTTCACTTCTTTCTAAGTTCTTAGGGAGCATTACAGTGTAGCCTTGCTGTTATTGAGAATACTTTATTATAAAACTATTTTTAGACTGCTAGTTAATTTGTATAGTGCTCTTTACCTGCGTGTCAATAAAATAAGAGCAAAAGAAAAAAAATCAAAATAGATCTCTTTACTACTCTTAACACTCATGGACATTTTTGGCCTTTCAGGAACACTGTTTAAAACCTATATATTTTTTCCAAACGTTGTTATAAGTGAAGAAACTGAAGAAAGCTTGAGTGGCTTAAGTTCATAAACTAGAGTAATAGTAGTTAGGGTTCCAGCAAGCTTTCCATTATAAAGGACATGCAGATACTATATTCTGAAAATACATAACCATAGACAGATCCCTTTTTTTGCTATAAAACTTTGACCCAGAGCATTTCAAGAATCAACACATATTTAGTATGACATATACATTGAGTGCCTACCATGTTCCAGGCATCATGCAAAGTCCTGAGATGCAATGGGAAACAATTCAGACAAAATTCTTGCCTCCTGCACAAAGCTTGAGACAAGTAGGAGAGTCAAACATTTAAGAAAAGACTAGTTTAGTAACTACACCATTGTCCTCGTATTAATGCATAAAGGAGGAGATCTATGCAAGTACCATCAGTCTTCACTTGTCAATAGATTCTTGGAATTTATGACTTTAAGCAGAAGAATAGAGAATGAAACCAATCTTTCCATAGGCTGATGTAAACAAGAGTTAAGTTCCATGGCATATTTTTGGTCACAAAAGATTACTGGACTTCTAAACGGAGACCTCAAACACTGCTAATACACATAGTAAACTTTGAAATAAACACAAGCATACATTCAAGAAAGATTAATACGAACAAGGTAATTACCCCATATTTTAGTGAATCAGTGGGTCTGATGGTCAGCGTGGCAGATGACATCAAGGGGGAAAAATATTTGCAAAGCAAAAATTGCAAGGAGCACCTCCTACCACCATGCAGTTTAAAAACAGACAATCACACATGCAGGGGACTTGCCCAGAGCTTTTGTCCTGTGTCATTTATTGTCATGCATTTGTTTGATTAGAGGTTTACAAATTTTTATTTCACAATACTTCTTACATATACATTTAATTACTTATTTTCCAACACACATATTCCAGTTAAGAATTGTGGGTGGCCAGAGTCCATCCCAGCAGTGCAGAACCAGCCTCAGACAGGATGCCGTTCCTTTCAAGGCATACTCACACATACACACACACTCTCTTTCACTTACACTGGGATCACTTAGACACTCCATTACCCTAATGGGCACATCTTTAGGGTGTGGGAGGAAATTCAGGTACCTAGAGAAAACTCAGGCAGAAAATGGCCCTGAAAGGAATCGTTTTTTAAAAGTCAGTATATAAGGAAATGACATTGAACAAAATGACTTTATCTGGGGACCTGTATATATATGTGCATAAGAAGTCCCCTCTGAGGAACTGATTTCAGCTGAGATATGAAGGCTTCTATTTATGACGTGGTCTGAAAAATTTAAAAATGTCAATGAAAGAAATAAGGTGATGGGTTGGGAGTCAGGGATTCTGAACCTCAACCAAAAGAGAGTGATAATAGTATCTACCCTCCTCACTTAGTTATTGTGGGGAGAAGGCAAAGTAGGTGGGAAAGTGAATTATATATTGTAAAATCCTGAATGAATGTCAGGAATTATAATGTAGGAGGTCTTATCTAAAACGATGTCCACAAAGATAACCGGCATTTCAGTTCGTGCTTCTAAATAAAAGCAGCTGGGTGGACACTGTCATCTGTCCAGTGTTCTGAAAGCAGCTTCCCTACGAATAGCAGTTTGAACTTTGACACAGGCTAATGTTACTTTCCGGGTTCTTACGTGCCTTTCGGCAGTTCAAAAGTTCACCATCTCTCATTAAAATTTCAAGTGTTTTCAGTGAAATGTTATTCCGGGGACTATATCTAATTGGTTTCAAGAACTTTCAAACCAATGAGGACAATGAGCTAGAAATTCAAGAGATGGGGGTAGCACCTGCGGCTCAAGGGAGTAGGGTGCCTGTTCCATGTGCCAGAGGTGGTGGGTTCAAACCCAGCCCTGGCCAAAAACTGAAGGAAAAAAAAAATTCAAGAGATAGGATGTCTATATTATCTATATATTCTACTCAGAGATATGGAATGCCAGCGGCAAACATTTTTGGAGAAGGTGAGTGAGTGTGTGTGAAAACACATATTTGTGTTGTTGTTGCCACTGTTGTTTGGGAGAAGAAAGAAAAAAATTTTATCTGAGAAATGAGCAAAAGGCCAGTTCTTTCCATTCTTAATCTGCACTTCAGGTATTAACACGTCTGCAGGAGTTAATTTTCCTTTCTGTGTTTCAACTGTTTTACTTTGATTTTAAACCACGTTCTTCCTACTCCCCAAGTCTGCTACTTTTCATTCATTCATGTGATCAAAACTTCCATTTTTCTCTCTGCTTAAAGAGCTTCCTTTAGAAGGGAGGAGGGAATGGGTGGAGGGAGGGGGATTGGAGGGACCATTTCTGAGGTTTATCTTACAGGGATACAAGTGAATCTCTTTAAGAGTAGAATGAGAACATTTGATACTTATTATTCCATTATTATTATACTTTGCTTAGAAGAACATATTCCAGATCTATACATGTGAACATGAAGGAGGTAAAGTCTACATCTTTCTTTATGGCTGCATAGTATTCCATGGTGTACATATACCACAGTTTATTTGACCCATTTGTGGATTGTTGGGCTCTTGGGCTTCTTCCATGACCTAGCAATTATGAATTGGGC
>CAUYQV010076401.1:0-12502 GCA_963574575.1 Galagoides demidoff
GCTTTGAATTGTGTAAACTCTAGACTCAAAGAGATGAAGTTAAATAACAGTGTAGTTAAATCCCAACTACAGAATAGCAAACCAGATATATTTCAAAGATAAATTAATTTTTTTCTTCTGGTTCTTAAAAATAGAGTAGAACCTCCATAGCTGATGTAATCGTCACAGACCGGACTTGCCCCACATACACGTCAGTACAGCAGGCCTAGCTCCTTATGTTGACCACCTCCGTATGTTGACCAGTTTGCCATGGTCCCTTGGGTGATCAACTTAGAGAGGTTCTGCTGTAACTTAAAAAATAAGTTTCCTTTACTTTTCATTGCCTGTAAATACCACTCCTCTTTAAAAAAAAATTAGTTCATATAACTATAATGATCGTTTGAAAAGTTCTGATAATACAAGTTTGAGTTTTTATCATAGAAGCTTATCACATGAGCCTCAGCCTGTATTGTTTTCCAGGGAACGGCTATACTAAACACAGGGAATAATGGTGTTAGTTTCTGGCTCCTCAAAATTTCTTGCAAAAGAGAAGCAAGATAATTATATGCGCAGTATCACTGTACTAAGACCTCAAGGCAGTAAGCTAAACCTTACTAGATAATAGCAATCTACAAAATACTATTTTAACTTCTTCGTACCTTACATAGTAAGAAGATACTATACAAAAAGACAAGACAGTAAGATACTAAAGGAATTTCATACACAAAAATATTCCAATAATAAAAGAGAAATATATTGGGTGGCACCTGTGGCTCAGAGGAGTAGGGTGCTGGCCCCGTATACTGGAGGTGGTGGGTGCAAACCCAGCCCTGGCCAAAAACAGCAACAAAAAACAAAAGAGAGAGAGAGAAAAATATATTTTAATAATCAAGCCTAACTTTACCTGCAACATCACATCTGTGGTGTTTTTTGTGTGTGCAACACGTCAATGAAAAATAAATATAGAACTCTAAAAGGTAAAAAAAAGAACTAATGAAAGTAGCCGTGTACTTTTGAATATAAACTTAATATAAAATGATATATACTGATTTTTTTTACATTGAAAATGCAGATAAAAATTAGAGTGGTATTACAGGATGCTAAAAGATGGCTCAGAAGTGTTTCTTCAACTTTATATTCATAGGCTTATTAAAGTGGAAAGGAATGGAACATTTTAATCCCTTTGATTTTTAAACTCAGATTATCAAAGGGAAAATTAAAAAAGTAATTAATGGGGGGGGAAGGAAATCTAGTAATTGAAACCACCTAGCATAACATTATTAACTCAGGGCAGCACCTGTGGCTCAAGAAGTAGGGCAGTGGCCCTGTGTACTGGAGGTGGCGGGTTCGAACCTTTTTAAAAAAAAAAAAAAATATTAACTCACCTTTCTGCAAGAGTAAATTCACATTCCATAGCACTTCTTACCAAATAATGCCAAAGACTTTTTCTTATTTCTTGGAATGTCAAACCTCATTTTAAAGATTCAGAACTCAGATGGCCCTTTACCCAAGGTCACTGCCTGGAAGCAAAGACATAATCATATGCCCAGGACGGCCGAGCTCCCAAAGCCTGTGACAAATGATTTTTGCTGTTTCTTTCTGACTCAAGAAAACCCTCAGATGCTGAGGTAGAAAGCGAGGCAGAAGAAGATCTTGTATTCATTATGTGATTTTATACCTAAAAATAATAATAATTCCAACCATAAATTGTTAGGTTATATCGATCTAATTCTTTATGAACAACACAAATTTGAGTGATACAAAAACTCCCGGGTAAAGGCATCTTCAATTGCCAACCACAAGACTTCAATTATTTTTGGTATACTCATCTATAAATCTTCCCTATGCAATAAATTTCAGAATGTTGAATTGTTTTGTCTTTAATTCTCTTGAACTCAATAGATATCTAATGGTCTGAAACCAGACTGTTAGATAGCATAAACTTGCTCCATCTCCAAGCATAGTATCTGATATATGAATTATTGCTATATGCAAAGGGACTTGAAATCATCTTTCTGAAATATGGCTTTCTGTCATTCATATACGTATCATCAGAGGCTAACCTGTCTTCTATTCATAATGGAAAAATATGGCTCATCAGGTAAAGAAATTGATGGAAACCCTTGAAGTTTATCTCCTAATTTAATATCATCAAAGCATTAAATAAATCCAAATTCAGAGGTATTCTTGCCCTTCCCTTGAATGGCAGCGCCCACATCTCTGCTCCTTTTTTCTGATGAGAGAGTGTGGGTTCTTATGCCTTTCACATTGCTCTCATCTTGCCGCAACTATCCTTAGTCTTCCCACTCATCACCTCTTTAGAGATAATTATGAGTAAAGGATCCGATTGCTAAGGTTTCTTCTAATTAAATGAACTCAAGACTAATAAGATCATCACAGTCAAAGCACAGACTTTCCTCTGTACGTGTGTCTGCCTTGGCTGCCATGAATAGAGGAATGTCAAAAACAGTGGACAGTTATTGTTCACAGCCCTGGAGTCCAGGGAGTCCACGGTTTTACCAGTTTGGTTCCCAGGGAGGGATTTCTTTCTCACTTTCAGAAATCCACCTTCTCATATAGCTTTTCCTATGGATAAAGAGACCCCAAGTCTTCTGACCTCATTTAATCCTTATTACCTCCTCAAAGCCCTGTCTCCAAATACAGTCACCTTGGGGGATTGGGGCTTCAACACAGAAATGATTGGCGTTTCCAAATTCAGTGCTTAAAGCTCTGAAAAGTCAAAGAACTCTTAAACTTTGTAAACAAAAAGGAGGCAGAAAGGGTCTACTTTGACCTGCATAGCTAGAATTTTTTAGAGAGCCAAATGCAACAATCCCAACACTTTCCTAGAAAGATATGTGAAGAAAATAGAAGGGAAGCAGAGTTACACATGAATACAGGAGGATAGCAACACTGTCCACAATCTGATTTCTTCCCCTAAATATACATAAGATGTATGTTTTTGAAGTACATGAATAAAATGCATACAAACTGTTGGAAAAGTTGAAAGGTCAACATAAGGTCAGAATGTACAGAAGCCAAACAGATACCTGTTTCCCTGAAAATAAGACCTACCCCCAAAATAAGCCCTAGCAGGATTTCTATGCATTTGTTAAATATAAGCCCTACCCCGATAACAAGACCTAGTGATGGGCGTGGCTATGCAGATATGCATTTTGGTGTGGAATAGTAAGGAAGACTGGAATACCTTTTATGTGCCACAGCTCCTTTCTCCAAGCCTTTTGCCCATGCTCAGGTGCGCACGTGGTAACCAAGGTCGCAGGCATCCTATTGTGCACGTGGGAACGGTTAGGAGAAAGGAGTTCATGTATCACTAGCGCCAGCCCCACCCAGGTAGGTTCCCCCATCAGGTTCCAGAAGAAGATGACTTAACTATATTTGAATAAATGTAGATTGTTGTACCATACTTAATAAAAATAAGACATCCCCTGAAAATAAGACCTAGTGTGTCTTCTTGAGAAAAAATAAATATAAGGCAGTGTCTTATTTTGGGGGAAACACGGTAGAAATTTCTTCTCCTAAGCCCAATTCTTGGAAAATGTAGATGCCCCAAGGTTCTTTAGTTTCCACTCATGTTACTTCCCCAAGTTTTACTGTTAAGAAACCAGTTCCCTCCTCCACTGTAAAACCCTCCTGTAATCGCTGTCCATTTCTCCCCTTACAGAAAGAGCAAACAGAACTATTATCTTCTCTCAAGTAGCTGTTCATGAGTTTAAAGATTGCTGAATTTCCTGTGGCAGCCCCTTCAGTTTTCATAACTTCCCCTGCCTTTGTTCTGTGGTTCTTCTGGGTAGTTATCCTGCAAAGTTTCTTCAAATTCTCATTATGAACCAACATACTCATTAGAACCTCAATGGTCCTGAGCCTAACAGCAGGATTACCTGGTGGTCCCCTCTATGCTATTTCTAAAAATAGCTGACAAATTTTCAAACTAGTGAGATACAACGGCGCCTTCCTTAACCTCAGGTGCTATTTCTTATTCGAGAACAGTTCATTTTTTCCCCCAATTTTAACTAACTACAGGTCCTCGATTGTTTTAGATAGAGAAATCATCTCTGAGTAGATTTTAAATCCTCAAGGGTTTGATTGTTGGACCTCAGTTGGGGTTCCATAGATGCTCTGCCCCCAGAACAGGTTGGGGTGCACCATATTCAAAATTCTCAGAAGCGGCAGCGTCACACATCACACAAGACACATGCCCCAAATTATCACCCTGCCCAACTGATGCTAACCGCCGAATATCAATCTGGAAGATGTTACTGTTTTGCTCAAGACACCCAGAAGCAAGACCAATGTTAGATTCACGAAAACGAACCTGGAGCAGATTCCAGGAAAGAAGTCTGAGGAACTGACATCAGATACTGACGACATTTAAAATTGCTAATTCATTTTGAGATCATTGTGTCCCCTGAGGCCTTTTGCCTCAGGGTACCTGTCAAAACGCTGAAATAAATACTCTGATTGCATTACTTTGAAATTGAGCTTTCCAGACGCTTGGTCTTGAGGGGACCTCCTCATATGGTGTGCTGTCCTGGGTTTTTAAAGTCCTAAGTCTAAAACAGACATCCTATTTCATACCAAAATATGGAGACAGACATTTCATTCACTATTTATACACATATCCGAATTAGAAGACATTATCATAACCGAAGAAAAGAATGCCCCTGGTTGGTGTTGTTAATGTTTCAAAAAATTCAAAATGTTCGTATGACATGTAGTGAATGAAAATTTAAAAATAAACACACCGAAACTACGTTAGACACACTGTATCGATTTCCACATCAATACCACATAAAATATTTAGAGTTCATTTAAAATTATGATTGACTGTTTTCTCTCTGGGAACAATGTTTAAAACTTAAAATGAAGGAATTACGGTATGATAAGATCCCCAGGTAGACATGAAGGCCATCGCTTAATGTCATTCTAATCTGTCTTCAGATAATTACTTAGTACTTAACTCTTCCAAGCTGACATTTTGTTTAAATTAAACTGAATACACAAACAAACTGTATTATCTATGTCTCTTGGCAAAATGATGAAAAGTTCGTAGCCTCTGACCTGTACAATATTTTCTTTTTCTTTGTAAGAATCAGGAAAATGTTCTAACAACATGTTGAATGAGGTATAATTATTCAGCAAAAGCATACCCACAATGTTTCAAAAAATCACTGTGAAAACCAAACCATAGGAAGTTCTTCACTTACCAATGCCTCAATTTCTAAGCGTGAAAGCCAAGTGTTTTCTGGGTATCCCAAGCCTGCCTTTCCAGAGGGTCACTGCCCAGCTCCTGCTCTCTGACCCTGGAGGGCTTGTTTCCTGAATGGAAGGGTCTCCTGGCTTCTCCGACTCCTGACAGGATTCCCCAGCAGCACCAGGGCTGGGCTTGTGAAAGCTCCCATCCCCATCGGAGCCTGTTAAACTTTTCTGAGTGATGCCAGTTCTTTGGCTTCCTTGGTCCCGCCTAGAGACCATTAGGGAACCAGAGGTTTCTTTTTTCTGCTGCCCTCAGTTGGGGTCCAAACACCATAATTACTTCAACCTCAAATACATAGCCATTTCTTGTTAACCCTTAGGATTCCTGTCTGTGTGGAATAGTACAAACACACACACACACTCATGCTTATAGTATTTTGTTACAAGGAGATGAATTAGAAATCAATACAGTGTGTATATTTTTAAATTTCCAGCCACTACATATCATACAAACATTTCAAATTTCTTTGAAATATTAACAACAAGAAGCAGGGGCATTCTTTTAAATAATGATCTCTTCCCAAGCAGACAAAAAATCACTTACTGTGAATTTCCATATAAGGTGTAAGCTTTGAGAAATATGGTCCTATTTTTGAGTGATTTTTTCTTAAGATGATAAAATACTTTTTTTTACATGAAATATGCTCTCAATTTGTGTTTCTGTATCCCCCTCCTTCACTGTTGGTGATTATTTTGCCTCGCTGGGATTAATTTAGAAATTTCAAGTATTGTATCTCAAAAAAACTTGGTTCCATAGTCAAAACTTCATTACCTGAATTTGAGTTATATGCCATCTAAAACAAAACAAAAGAACTACAAGGCTATGGATTTTCTGTTAATTTAGTATCTACCAGTGAACTTGTATATCACTGCAATGAGTTTAAGAAAAAGATTTATTGTTTGAAAGTACTATATAAAAGAACAAAACTCAGTGGTTTATAAACGAGAAAAATAAACAAAAAACTAAAGAAAAAATTAAAGTAACTGTAGAATTTTAGACTCAATGTGGAAAATAAGAATATAGTTAGACTTAGAATAAAAACCATTTCAAAGACGTGCGTTCTTTAATGCATCCAAAATGTTGCTGGCAAATAATTATTTTTGAAAACCATGCTTGTCTTAAAACTTAATTCTCAGTTATTCAAGTTCATCTGCTTACTTTCTCAGTGGTTAAACAGGCATGCGTGGAGTGTCCAGACCAGGGGCAATTATAAATTCCAAGAATGCAAAAACAAGTGGTGTATATAATCCTTGCTCCTGGCTGGGAGATCAACATATCTCCAGCAAAAAACAACAACAACAATAAAAAACAAACAACAACAGAAAAAAACCACCTCTGCCACTCTAGTGTGTTTGAGGATTCTCCAGAACTTTAATTCCTAGAATCACTAAGTTGTCTCCATTGTCTTTAAATGCATGACGCCCCAATATTTCTGGAGTGTTTGCGATGCTTCAGCCCAGCAGGAGCACTCAGACTAGCAGCAGTGACGCTCACTCTGTATTTCAAAGCCCTGTGACCTGCCCTGAGACGCTGCCTAATCTCGGCAGACACTGCTCTTTCCTTCCTTCCCTCTGTTCACGTGGAATTGAACTATTTAGGCTTCCATGGCGTCTACATTTAAATCACCCTTCTTTAAACTCTTACCACGAACCAGATCTCCTTACCGCTTGTTGCACTGAATCCTTTCAACATTCCAAGAGGGGGACCCTGTTACCCTCACTGGCAGAATGGGCAAGCAGAGGCCGAGTCAAAAAACATGAATTCATAATTTACATTGTAATCCAGGACTGGAACCAGGGCTGCCTGATGCAAAGTTCATACCAGTAACCGCTACACTATCTGCTAACTTTGTGGAAGTACCTTAAACCCTAAGCACATAATAACACACAATGCCCATCGTCAAAAGGCCCTTTCATATTAGAATCAACTTGGGCAACAACGTCCAGTGGCCTGGAATCAGCTTAGTAATGGGACTGCAGGGTCAGGTGAAAGGTCTGCTTCTAGTTCCCTGAAGAATCTCCAAACTTCTTTCCACCGAGGCTGTACTTGGTCCGCAGTCCCACCAACAGCACACGAGGGTCCCCTCCTCTCTGTACCTACACCGGTATCTGTTGTCTTGGGACCTTACCCTGTGGGCCATTCTCATGGGATACTATTCAGCCATTAAAAAAAGATGGAGACTTTGTATGTTTTGTAGCAACTTGGATAGATTTGGTGAACCTTCTCCTAAGCAAAGTATCACAAGAATGGAAAAACAAGCACCACATGTACTCAGCACTTAGTCAGCAGTTAACAACGATAGTGTGAGTGAGAACTCAAGTGAATTGAAGCAAGAGAGGGGAAGAGAAGGGTCTGGGTGCATTTCACAGGGACAGGGCACACTGCCTGGGGGAAGGGCACAACCACCACCCGGACTTCAACCTTACAGAGGCAAACTAGGTAACTTAATCCCAGGTCATCCCATACAGTATCTAAAATACTAAAATCGTACTGATAGTTTGAATGAAGTTAAAAAGACATCATTAAACCTTTGTAGAAAACATGTGTTTAAATCTGCTGGAGGAAAAACCAAAACAGTACTTTTAAGTTAATGGGATACATACAAGTATGTATATACAAAGGGTGCCAAATATATACATATATATATTTTATATATATACACACACACATATATGCGCATTTTAAGAAAGAGAAAAAGTGTATTAAAATAAAATTGTACTACTCAAATCACATTCTGCTTCTATAATTACGAGAGATACAACATACAAAAAACAAAAACATTATTGGTCTATATTGAGTATGACAATTTTAATACAGTTCAATACAACTTAATGTAGTTTTTCCTTTTTTAAGATGTGTATACATGTTTGGCACCCTTTGTGCGTGTGTGTGTGTGTGTGTGTGTGTGATACATTCATTCTGCAAATAGATCTTTCTAGTAAAGGAAAATGTAACCACAACTATCAAAATGCCCATTTTCCCCCCCAGACTGGTAACTACCTGGGAGCAGGCAGTTTGGTTCCTTGATGTGAAGTATCCTGAGTGGCACAGCAGGAGTCTCTGACAGTGTTAAGGATGTTCACTTGTGTGTCATTGAGCAGTGAGATGGTTTTGTTGTTACGGGACATCACAGGTGTACTGGACACACCAGGATGGGTCAGCGCTCTGCATGCCGAGGCTACTGGGTGCAGCCTGTTGTTCCCAGGCTATGTACCTGACAGCATGTTAGTTACTACACTGAAAACTGTGGGCAACTGAAACGCAATCAAACATCTGAACACAGAGAAGGTCCAATAAAAATATAGAATTATAATCTTATAGGACCACTGTTGTATGTGTGGTCCATTTGTGGTCAACTCTTTTCTTTTCTCTTTGGAGAAGACCACTGAAATGCCACAGAAAAGAGACTCAGGGGATGCCATGATACTTGAGAAGCACTTGCTATGTACTAGATGTTCATTTATTTCTGGCAACAATCCCCAAACTATCACTGTTAGATTTTGATTTTTGCAGATGAGGAAACTGAAGCTCAGAGAAGTTAAATAACTTTCTTCAAGTTATAGAACCACGCGGGTCCCAGGGAGTTCTGTGACTAGTATAACTGAGCAGTTGCTGACGAGGACCCCAGGGCCAGGGAATATGTTGGGGACTGTGGCTTTCATTGGAACCTAGATGTCATGTGGAATCAGAGCCAACAGGACAGAACAAGAAATCCCTGTGAAATAGTGACCGGGGCTAAAGCCAGAGAGGACACAGAAGAAGAAATAGGAGAGATTTTTTTTTCCCTTTTAACTGCACATATCGCTTTCTGTTTAGGTTTTAGGACATCCCTATCTTAGCCTTCCAGTCTCTAGGGTCACTCTCTCCACTCTCTCTATCTCAGATTATTCTCATTATCTCCCCAGAACGTTCCTTTCTTCTTATTCACATTTGTGTCCTTTCATCCGTGACTCAGTATCATCCTCAAGGCAATCACCGAGTCACCCTGATCTGGGTAATTCTCTGTTGTGGGGAGCTGTGCTAGGCAGCAGGCAGTCTGTATCATTCCTGGCTTCTACCCACCAGATGTCAAGAGTCTGTCCCCCCCACTGTGACAACCAGCTTGGACCCAGACACCGCCCAGTATTGCCTGGTAGGCAAAATAACTCATGCTGGGAAAGCACTGATTAGAGGGTGAGGGTTTTGGGGCAGCGCCTGTGGCTCAAAGGAGTAGGGCACCGGCCCCATATGCTGGAGGTGGCAGGTTCAAACCCAGCCCTGGCCCAAAACTGCAAAAAACAAAAACAAAAACAAAAAAACACAAAGAAAAAAACCCCAGAAAGTGAAGGTTTTGCATTGAGAAGGAAAAGGACTCCTGGTGGTCATGGCTTATCCTTAGAAAGTGGATGGGGAATTTCTCATAGTTTTGTGTAATTCACTTTGTGATGTATTTGTAATTCCCACTTTCTTCACAGGGCTGCTATGAAGATTAAACTAGGAAGTCTGAAATCATGACACATGGTGGAGGTCTCACACAGGGACCAGATCACAGCATGGCCTGTAAATGTCAATTGGTCAAGCAGATTAGAGAGAAAACTCAGTTAAGTTAATTGCTTTGTGTCATACAAATAATCAGTTTAAATGGTCCTTTTTACGTGACACTTGTCCCAGAAAAACAGCTTTCAGCACCACCATGACAACATTTTGTTTTCAACTTTTAGATTGACTCTCAAATTTCTTTATCTTTTTTCTAAGCAAAAGATAAATATATTGAACTGCTTTTTAAGTGCTCAAAAAAAAATGCTCAAGGTAATACATTTGCGATGATTGGCACTCATTACTTGGTGGTATTTGCCACCATTGTCTTAACACCGTGTAGGTCATAATACAATATTTGAAAATGAGCTACATATTAATATAGCATTCTTAATATTACTCATTTATCAAGAGGAGAGGGCTGTTTTGTTGATAATTCATCATTCCTTATAAATCTCTATCTATTGGTGTTTCCATAGTAAAAATAGTCTTTTCAGGAAACAACCTAGCAATTAACCAGCTGTGTTATATGTACACCATGGAATACTATTCAGCTATAAAAAAACATGGCAATTTATATCATTTGTATTAACCTGAAGCTGAACACGTTCTTCTTAGTAAAGTATCACAAGAATTGAAAAGAAACTATCACTATTCAATATTGATATGAAGTCAGAAGATGATCTAATACAGGCCCACATAAGAGAAAAACTCAATTCAAGGTGGAGGGGAGGAGGAAGCAGTGACACAGGGGTGGGGAGGGGGGAGGGGGATGGGCTTGCTCCCACCTAATGGCACAATGTAAGGGGATGTGGGGGTCACAACTACAAGAGGGATTCTACCTAACAAATGCAAACATTGCAACCTAATGGTTTGTATCCTCAAATTAATCTGTAATTAAAATAAAAGAAGACACTTAAAAACAAAAACAAAATCTTTCAATCTTTTAAGACCAGACTAAATGCATAGGAACTCCAAACCCCTTTTACTTTATAACATGTTGATTGCCTAACAGGTGATTCTCTTTTACTCCTTTTTAAAATAACCAATCTATGTCTCCTGGTTCTATGAGGATTCATCACAATAATTTCACATTGCAATGAATTTAATAAAAGACTTAAAATGGGGTAGACATCAAGACTGGGACAATATAAAGTTTGTGCCATTAATAAAAGTTGCTATTTTGGGAAGTACTTAGCAGTTTACTTCTTTTTGTTGAATGGACTCAATAAAAGAGAATATAAAAACTTGTTAATCTTTTTTTTTGCAGTTTTTGGCCAGGGCTGGGTTTGAATGTGCCACCTCCAGCATATGGGGCCAGTGCCCTACTTCTTTGAGCCACAGGCACCACACCAAACTCGTTAATTTTTTTAAAGCTTAAAGAGTTGCAAAATTTAAAACATCCAGTGGTAACCATTAAATAAATGAAAACACTATGAGGCAAATGCACATTTTTATGCAAATGAAATAAACTGCAGAATTCAAAACAAAAACACCACCCCAATTTTATGAGAATCTGTACAGCAGTTTGGAAACCACACCTTCAATATGATTCTGTGGCAGGTCCTTCAAAATTTAATCTTGACAGCGATAAAGAACAGAAGACAAAAATCAAGCCTTCTAAACCCCATGATGTTAAAAGGTCAGTTGAATTCAATACATAAAGTCTTGATTTCTGTGTTTTTACCATTACCTGATAAAACATGGTGACGTAAATGTAAACATTTCTAATTGTATATAAAATCAGCGCATTGTACGCCGTAAAGGCATCAATGTATATATGAAAAAAAAGAAACAAAGACAAATACATTTCAGGACAGGCTTATTTCATCCTTATTAATGTCGTCCTCGAATTATGAGCCCAATGGTTCTAATGCAATAAGCATTCTTTACCCCTCCATATGCCTATCAGGTATATAATTTCTCTTTATTACAAAGTTGATATTTTAATATTAAGCAAAGCTATTCTTTCCCTGATGAAGTTTTTCCAGATAACAAAATGATTTAACTAAATTTTGCTTTAGCTGGAAGAAAATTTAAGAATCAGATCCAAAGATCAACAGTAAAAATCTTTGGTCTCTAAGGTCTGCCGAAACATGATTTTTTTTTATTTACTCCTTGATCTCCCAGTTTATTTATATTTATCCTGCCCTAATTTTCTGTATCATTTATAATCATTTTTAATAACCCACCTAAAATCTCTTTTATTTTGGTAAAAAAAGAAGCACACAAATACATGAATGAAAATAGCAAATAATAGAAAATGAAAAATATTTAGAAAAAATTTAATAAAATAGGCCTGGCATGGTCATGCCTGTAATCCTAGCACTCTGGAGGCTGAGGCAGGTGGATCGCTTGAGCTCAGGAGTTTGAGACCAACCTGTGCAAGAGGGAGACCAAATCTCTACTAAAATCTCTACCAAATCTCTGTCAAAAATAAATAAATGAATTATATATATATATATATATATATATATATATTTTTTTTTTTTTTTTTTTTTTTGGTAGAGACAGAGTCTCACTTTATCACCCTCAGTAGAGTGGGTGGAGTGCCATGGCATCACAGCTCACAGCAGCCTCCAAATCCTGGGCTTAGGTGATTCTCTTGCCTCAGTCTCCCGAGTAGCTGGGACTACAGCTACAGGAGCCCGCCAGATGGTCCGGCTATTTTTTGTTGCAGTTTGACTGGAGCCGGGTTTAAACCCACCACCCTCGGTATATGGGGCTGGT
>CAUYQV010076402.1:0-43679 GCA_963574575.1 Galagoides demidoff
GCACTGGTTGAAAATCACTGATCTAAAGTTTCCTGCACAGTCAGTACTCAACAAATATTTGTTGAATGAATAAGTGAATGAGTGAATGAAAGTATGAAATTCTTCACAAGATGGTTGTGCATTAAAAAGGCACTACTGATAGAGCATGTCCAGGAGTTTTAACACATACAGCGTTGGTGCTTCTGAAAGTCAGAAAACCTCATCTTCTTAGGATATTCTGCTCTGGTGCTTTCCTCTACATGGTTCTTCTGACAAAAATTGTCACAAATCTCAATGAACCATTGAATCATCTTTGGATTTCTGAGAGGACACATTTACCGTCTTTCTATTTGCCTGCCTTAAGAGCTCCAAGATTCATCCCTCTGCCTTAGGACCAGGTATTTACTGGACCATTTCTAAAAGAAAAAACTTTCCCCAAAAACTTCCTTCTAAAACAGTCTGGGTTTTCACTCTGGCTTCACTTTCCTCATATGTACGATGAAGATAACAATAGTAGCTATCTTATGTGGTTGTGTGAAGATGAAATTAATCAATTAATACAAATAGAACAGTGTTCGACATATAATAAGAGCTTTCTAGGAGTTGGCTGTTTTTATTCTCGACATCACTGTATCATGTAGACATTTGTTTAATTTACACCGTGCTACTTTAACTTGGTTTTAAACAGTATTGATCCACATAACCAATTCTGTCTACCTGTATCATACGAGATTATTTGGACAGGTTTTCACCAAATTTGGAAATATCCAACCTAATTACAGAGTCAGTGGCACAGTCAAAATTCATCTTGGAAAAATGCCAAAGGAAACTCAAAATTATGGGCAGTCACCTTCCAGAACATCCCAAAGTCAAGTCTAACAAGACTCACAGAATTGAGACGTGCTACAAATACTAAGACACCATTGACAGAGAAAACCCAAGTGTTTTTGAACATATGCCCCTAACTTCAAGTTACTGGGGGCAAACCTTCCTACCTGCAAGTACTGAGTTGTTTTCAAGCAACTTTTCACACCAACAACTTGTAGGTTGACCTGGGTAAGAGAGAAAAAGGTTGTTTATTTAATAATGGTCAATGCTTCTGCAAAGCAACTCTAGGGAAATCGCTTAGTAGGTAAAAATAAATCAGCACCCTTCATGGGGGGAAAAGTGAAATTATTCATTCACATTAAGTCTGAGGAGACTTGCTGAAAATTGGTGAAGCACAGTCTTTCAGGATGTAAGGTCAATTTGAAAGTAGGGGAGAGAAGTAGAACAGACTTTTACAATTATACATGACCTTACACATGATCATTTTGCAGCTGAAAAAAACTAACAAATTGAGAGGGTAAGTTACACTGCAGAAAGAAAGAATATCTTCTCCCTCTTGAGACACCACTATAATGTAAGGGTAATAAAAGACTAAAATATTAACCTACAATGTCAAAAAGACTACAGAGCAACAATCTGCCAATGAGTGACAGGTGAAATATGTCTTGTGGAGGAAAAGAGGCAGCACAGAGGTCAAAGTGGATTCTGTAAAGGTAAGTAAATTAAGCAATCAATATTCCTGGCCTATTAGATAGAATGCTGTTAGCTAAGTACTTACGCTTTTAAGGCTAACAAATAAACGATTTTTTTTTTTTGCAGCTTTTTTTTTTTTGGAGGGGGCTGGGTTTGAACCCACCACTTCCAGCATATGGGGCCGCTGTCCTACTCCTTTGAGCCACAGGCACCGCCCATGATTTTTTTTTTTGAAAATTAAATATGCATTCTCTCCCTCCATCATTCTGGGTTTGGGTAGATTCTTAGCATAATAGCTGCCTCCCTGCCTGATCGTATATACAAATATACAAAATCCCAGATATAATTTTAGTAACTTACTTTTAAGTATTAATGGGGAATCTGGAATCAATAAAAATATTTTTTAAATTATTCATGATAGACAGGGTGCATGATTCCAGAAGGAAGGGTTAATGCAGGAAGGAACTAAGACACAAAAACTCTGGTATTGTCAAAGAAATTGAGGAAGACATTGCATCTGAAAAATGAAAGCAGGATGTTTTGATAAAGGCATGGATAGGAACCAAGATAAGTGCTATTATGAATTAAAAAATATGAGGACCAAGACAAAAAATAAAGTTCAATAAGCTAATAGGAAGAAGGATATGAATGTGTGAATGTGTCCAAACCAAAAAAAAAAAAAAAAAAAAGTGGAACAACAAAGACATGGAATGAGAGAAACAGTAAGAACTAAGGGGATACCACATGAGACGGCATATATACAGGAGTGGGTGTGAGGGACCAACAACACAGATCTTAGCTCTTTGCTTTAAATTCTGTAAAAAGAATTAAAAAAAAAACTAAAACAATCATCAAAGGTACAATTAAATTAAAACTTCTGGAGTAAAAATAATCTGTGCATAAAAATGAAATAAGGTTCACTATATTTCAGGCATAATTAATATAAAGATAACACCTATGAGAGTTCTAGGTTTTGAGAAAAATGATGGTCAACTGACAGCACATTTCCCCTCACTCACTCTCCCAGAAAAACCAACCAAACCAACAGTGTAAGATCAACAAGGAAGGGAAATTACCTGGAAGTAGATTTGGGTTTTTTTGGAAGCTCCCCCTATTCATTTGCCTTTGCAGACCTGTGGGTACGCTGACTAGGAAAGGGAGATTTAAGAGCATCTGTGAAAACCAGTATAGGCTGGTGAAGGATGCAGACAAGTGCTGACAAAACCACTCTCAGAAAGAGAAAGTGAAATAACAAAGTCAAAATATTAAACTCAGATCATAGTTTGACAGTTCTCAGCTACAGAGAAGGGCACTAGGATGAGACAAATCAGGAGTGGCAGCCTCAGAGGAGGATAGCTTCTGCAGGAGAATTACATACATGAGGAAGTGAAGAAAAAGAAATACTTGAGTAATGAAGTAGTAAAAGAGAGGACACACCAACTCTTCTCCCTGCCTGACCGACCACCACCAACCTCAACCCTAAAAGAAACTACACAGCAGAGATGAGAAGGGACAGAAAAAGTGATGGTGAACTAGGAGCTGTGCTCACGAAATGAACGGAAAGGGGCAAGAGCAGGCCACGTTCATACACAACTATTGTAAGAAACAGAACAACTTCACAAAGGCTTTTGTGCTTATTAAAAAAAAATCCTCCCCCTCAAATCCAAATATGCACCTAAAGAAGATTATAACACTCTAAACTGAATTAAATATCCTCAAACAAGCATTTGAGATATTAAAACAACTGGTTTAAGAAATATAAAGACTATGGCTGGGCACGGCGTCTCACACCTATGATTCCAGCACTCTAGGTGGCTGAGGCAGGTGGATTGCTTCAGCTCAGGAGTTCAAGACTAGCCTGAGCAAGAGCAAGACTCCGTCTCTACTAAAACTGGAAAAATCAGCTGGGCGTGGCAGTGGGTACCTGTTGTCCCAGCTACTCAGTAGGTTAAGGCAAAAAGATCGCTTGAGTCCAGAAGTTTGAGGTTGCTGTGAGCTATGATGATGCTACAGCATTCTATCCAGGGTGACAAGGTGAGGAAAACCAAACAAAACACCTGATTCAAAAATAGGCAAAGAAACTTGAATGGACATTTCTCCAGAGGAGATCTACAAATGGCCAATAAGCACATGGCAACTTGCTCAGTATCACTAATCATTAAGGAAACGCAAATCAAAGCTACAAGGAGATGCTGCCTCACACCTGCTGGGATGGCTACAATCCAAAACCCAGGAAACAAGTTTGGGGCCAGGCTGTGTAGGGGCTGGAATCCTGTGCACCACTGGTAGGATGTACAATGGTGTGACCACTGTGGAAACCAGGATGGCTGCCTCTCAAAATATTGAACATAGAACTACAACATATCTGAGTAATTCTACTTAGCAGGATCTTTGAAGAGATATTGGTACACTCATGTTGACATCAGTGTTACTTGAAATAGATGTGGGAGTAACCCTAGTGTCCATGAACAGAATATAAATAAGCAAAATGCGGTATGTACATACAATGACACAGTATTCCAGCTTCATAGAGATGGAAAACGGATCCATGCTACAGCATGGAAGAACCGTGAGGACATTATGCCAGGTGAAAAAAAGGACAAATACTACATGATTTCACTCAATGAGGTACTCAGAGTAGTTAAATTCACAGAAAGCAGAAGTAGTTGCCAGAAGCTGGGTGGAGTCTGGAGGGCTTCAGTTTTGCAAGAAGAGTCCTGGAGATAAATAGCAGTGATGATGTCTACACAATGTTATAAACGTCTTTAATACCACTGAACTGTACATTGAAAAATGGCTGAGATAGCAGATTGTATGTTACATGTACTTTACAATAAAAAACTGTAAAAAAAAACCCCAAAAACAACAACAAAAAGTGAAAGACCTTAATATTTATGAGTAACACAATGCCTCTAAAAAATACCTCCTCTCCTTATGAGGGTAATAGCTCCTGGCTCACCACCAGATCCTGAGGGAGATGACTGGTCACTGGACACCAGGTGACCAGAAACCCAGTACTGACTGTTCATGAACTGGATGTTATCCGATCTACTTGGTCAAAAAGTTGGAAATTCCAACAAGTGCTCAGCCATGATGGAAACATGACACATACAGCTAGGACACGTGTGAATAAGCCACATGGCAGCAAATGCTCAGCAGCCCAGGACGTCCTGGCCACCCTTGGCCTGCACCCAGGGCCTCATGTTGAATTCCCATGACCATTGGTCTAAAGAAGAAAATAACTCAAGTCAGATTTATAGCTGGCCCCGTACCGTATGCCAGAACAAGTCCCAAATGGACTGTTGAAATCATTATGGGCTCAGTGAAGGGTAACCTTGGACCCAAGGGAAAGGAAATGGCCCAGTGGGCAGTACTTGGCCTGTAAGAAGAGATACCCTGGGCTAAGGCCTCCCATTGATCCACAGAGTGCCTAACGGTTGGCCATATGGTCAGAGATAATGTAGAAAACCATATGTTATATGTATAGAATTAAGTGTGATTATATTAACAATGCACATATGCTCAATTGTAAAATTAAAACTATGTGTTACCATAATGTTAACATTATGGGTGTTTTTTACACTTTTCCTTACATTTTCCTAGGTTTACTTTTTCAATAATTGTGTATTAGAGCTGGGCTCATGCCTATAATCCCAGCACTCTGGGAGACAAGGAGAGAGGATCCCTTGACCTCAGGAGTTCAAGACCAGCCTGAGCAAGAGAAAGATACCATCTCTGCTAATAATAGAAAAACTAGCCAAGTGTGGTGGCAGGTGCCTGTAGTCACAGCTTCTCAGGAGGCTGAGGCAGGAAGATCACTTGAGCAGAGGATTCTAAGGTTGCTCTGGGCTGTGATGTTGCCACAGCACTGTACCCAGGGTGACAGAGAGAAACGTTGTCTCAAAAAAAAGTGAATTATACTTATAAACAGAAGAAAAAGTAATCATTATTTTATTTTATTTTTAATTTTTATTATTTTGTTTTTATTAAATCATAACTGTGTACATTGATGGATTTATGGGGTTCAGTGTACTGATTTGATATACAATGTGAAATGTTTACATTAAACTGATTAACACATCCATCACAATTATACTCTTTTCTTTTTTTCTTTTTTTTTTTTTCTTTTTTTTGAGACAGAGCCTCCAACCTCCAACTCCTGGGCTCAAGCGATTCTCCTGCCTCTACCTCCCAAGTAGCTGGGACCAGAAGCACCTGCCACAATGCCTGGCTATTTTTTGGTTGCAGCCATTATTGTTGTTTGGAGACCTGGGCTGGATTAGAACCCACCAGCTCTGGTGTATGTGACTAGCACCTTAGCCACTTGAGCCATAGGCATGGAGCCATACTCTTTTCTTAATAGTTTTGAAATGTACCATTGCATCATGCACATTAGGTGAGGTCCCCCTGTCGCAACCCCCAGGGCCCCTAGGGCCCTGGTCTCGATCACTGCAGGAAGGAACCAGGTGTGATGCAGATTAGAAATACAAGCTTATAGGAGGCTGGCTAACCTTGATTGCAGGGTAGCCCTAAGCAACATCTGCACTAGCCTTTTATTGAGACAGTACGAGACAGGGGAGGGGAGTATTACACAATGATTACGTGCCTAAGGATCACCATGGGCTCGGGCTTTCTCCTCAAGGAGCACCTGTGGACAAATTGCCCAAGGGCAAATCATCTTGCTCAGAGGTTGTCTGGCTCTTGCTCTCTACACCTCCCAAATACCCTCTCTCCTTCTGCCTCCCCCTTCCCCTCCCCTCTCTCTCTTCTTCCCTTCTACTTTCTGAACTATAGTTGTGTTTTACCATTCATATGAATGTGTAGGTGATTATGTATTGATTTCATAGTAGTATTGAGTACATTGGATATTTTTTTTTCCCATTCTTGAGATACTTTACTAAGAAGAAAATGTTCCAACTCCATCTAGGTAAACATAAAACATGTGAAGTCTCCATCTCTTTATGGCTGCATAGTATTCCATGGTGTACATATACCACAATTTGTTAACCCATTCATGGGTTGATGGGCACGTGGGCTGTTTCCATGTCTTGGCAATTATGAATTGGGCTGCAATAAACATTCTGGTGCAAATGTCTTTGTTGTAAAATGATTTTTGATCATCTGGGCATATACCTAGTAGAGGAATTGCAGGATAGAACGGTATGTTTACTTTTAGTTCCTTGAGTATTCTCCAAACTTCTTTCCAAAAAAGTTGTATTAGCTTGCATTTCCCCCAGCAATGTAAAAGTGTTCCCTTCTCTCTGCATCCACGCCAACATCTGTAGTTTTGGGGGGTTTTGTGATGTGGGCTAATCTTACTGGAGTTAGATGATATCTGAAAGTGGTTTTGATTTACATTTCTCTGATGATTAAAGATGATGAGCAATTTTTTTTTTCTTTTTTAATTTTTTTTTAGAGACAGAGTCTCACTTTTATCACCCTCAGTAGACTGCTGTGGTATCACAGCAACCTCCAACTCCTGGGCTTAGGCCATTCTCTTGCCTCAGACTCCTGAGTAGCTAGGATTATATGCACTTGCCAGAACAGCTATTTTTTGTTGCAGTTTGGCTAGGGCCGGGTTCGAATCTGCCACTCTTGGAATATGGGGCTGCTGCCCTACCCACTGAGCCACCCCAATGATGAGCATTTTTTCATGTGTTTATAGGTCATGCACCTATCTTCACCAGAGAAGGTTCAAGTCTCTTGCTACATAGAAATGGGGTTATTTGTTCTTTTCTTATTGATTAGTTTGAGTCCTCTGCAGATTCTGGTCAGACCTTTGTAGGAAGCATAACTGCAAAAATCTTCTCCCATCCTGGAGGTTGTCTGTTTGCTTTACTTATTGTGCTCTTGGCTGTGCAAAAGCTTTTTAGTTTGATCAGATCCCAGTAATGTATTTTTGGTGTTGCTTCAATTGCCTGGAGGGTCTTCCTCATAAAATATTCTCCCAGGCTCATTTCTTCAAGTGTTTTTCCTGCACTCTCTTCTAGTATTTTTATAGTTTCATGTCATAAACTTAAATATTTTGTCCAGTGAGAATAATTTTTTGTTAATGGTGAAAGGTGGGGGTCCAGTTTCAGTTTTCTACAGGTCAGCAGCCAGTTCACCCAGAACCATTTAACATTATTTTAAAAAGAAACTTCCTTGTGACTTGACATCATAGAAATGTTAAGCCACACTTGGTGGACTTCGTTTTGGTCTGAAGTCTATTCCATAAGCAGCATCATGGTCAGTCTGTGGACATATTCTATTATGACCCTGTGGGAGGCTGGTTTGGCATGGTACATACCAAAGACAGAGGAATCACCATAATCTTTATAACTGATTCAGTCATATAAATAGAATGCAAAATACAAGGCTTTCTGTTGATCTGAAAGTTCATAGGCTTTGGCCTGAGGCTAGCTGGTGTGTGACTCCTAACTCTACTGTTAACTAGCCATATGGCTTTGTACAATACAATGGACCTCCAAGTCCAAATTTCCTGTTCTTGAAGAGGTGGCTCATGCCTGTGATCCCAGCACTCTGGGAGGCTGCGGTGGGAGGATCCTTGGAGCTCAGGTGCTCAAGGCCAGCCTGAGCAAGAGTGAGACCCCCATCTCTATTAAAAATAGAAAAAATTAGCCAGGTGGTGTGGTGGGTGCCTGTAATCCCAGCTACTCTGGAGGCTGAGGCAAGAGGACTGCTTGAGCCCAAGAGTTTGGGTTTGCTGTGAGCTAGGCTGAAGCTATGGTACTCTGGCTAGGGCAACAGAATGAGACTCTGTCTCAAAAAAAGAAAAAAAGAAAGGAAGAAAGAAAAGAACAGGATGGCAATCACATCATGTTGTCCACACAGTGTGCCCAAAATAATGAAAAATGGAGAGTAACAGGAAGTACCTCTGTGCCAGTCCTGAGCTTAGGGCAGGAGCTGAGCTCAGTGGAGTGGATGATGGAGATGAAGCAAATAGCTGGCTCGATTCATTCCAGGCTCTGAATGGCTTACTTTCATCAGCAAGACTGGGGGCCCAAAGTCTCCATTTATTTTCTGCTCCAGTTGATCATGATTGACCAGGTCATCAGCAAAGACAGGGGGGCTGGTTGAGAGAGACCTGGGAGTCTTTGTAAGAGCCTCCCTCTCCCTGGCACCCTGATTCCTCAGTGGGATCACCCCCAGTAAGGGCTAGCATGGCTCTCCAGGCACCTCTAGTGTTCCTACAGGGAGGGGGGAAGCCTCAGAACGGGCAAGTGGTGTTCCTGCTTGTGAGCTGAGAAGGCAAGTCTTGCTCGAGCCAAGCCAGGCAGAAAGAGTTCTCATGTGGTACCTATTGTCCTCTCTGTTCTCAACTTTTATGTGGGAAATCACTTGAGAAAGATCAACTCCAACACATCCCAGCTGGACTGGGGCTGAAGGAAAGGAGACAGCCCTGCAGTTGGAAAAGTATGTTCTGAACCCACAGCTCTGGGGAGACCCATGGCTTCTCTTTCCCATCCACATTCTTCCTCCAGGTCGTGTCTGATGCTATGGGGCAGAAGCACCAGGGGTTTGCTGAGTCACAGTGACAGCCCCATGTCAGTGTTGGTGGGGCCGCCTACCACCTACATGCTGCTGACACACACCTCAGAGCTGGATTTGGAGCTGCTACTGGGCTTCCCCTTACTGGCTCCATACCCTGAGTAGGAACCATGTACCCTCATGGATCTTAGGCCTCTCATGAGTCTTAGGCCCCTCATATATGAAATCAGTGATAAATTCATTTTGGGGGTCATCATCTCTAATGTATGCAAAGTGTCTACCACAGTACACAGAGAAAAAAGGGGCAATTTGATTAAGATTGCTTTCCCTGGCTCCAGCGCTCATAGCAAGCACACCAAGGGTGATGGGTTTGAACCTGGCCCAGGCCAGCTAATCAACTGCAACAAAAAAAATAGCCAGGCATTGTGGTGGGTCCCTGTAGTCCCAGCTACTTGGGAAGCTGAGGTAAGAGAATTGGTTAAGCCCAAGAGTTGGAAGTTGCTGTGAGCTGTGATGCCACAGCACTCTACACAGGGCAACATAGTGAGACTGTCTCAAAAAAAAAAAAGATTGCTTTCCGTTGGACAGCTGGAGACTTTCTGGAATTTTCTAGGGAGCTCTATTATGCTTTCCCTATGATTGTAGACAAGGAAGAGGGAAGCAATGAAGTTCAGCTCCTCCAAAATGGAAACTCAGGAGGAAGGCAAGAGGTGCCATTCCTGCCTCTGCCTGCCCCAGTGGCCCCCCATACCCCTCATTTCCCTGTGATGTCCAAGGTTGCAACATCTGTGATATTTCCAACCAACCAAAAGTCTTTTAGTGCCAATTGTAGTTACTGAAATGTGGGACAAGTTTTTTCATAAAGGAAGGTTATTAGTCAACCATCAAGACCCTCTGTATCATTTAGAAAAAAAAGAAAATGATAATCAGAGACAGAGACAGAAAGGGAAAGGGAAGGGAGGGGGAAGAGAGAGAGAGAGAGCTCAAGTCCTTACTGTTGGTTTTCCTGATGTAATCTATTATGTCTGGGAATGATGGCCATGAAGAAACATCTGGGACTTGTCATGCGCCTCCTGCTACCCCAGAGAAGAGCTGATTTCTGGATATCAATTTAATATGGGAGCACCCCGTACACCTACCAAAGGCAACAGCAGCCTTTTCTAATTTATTGTGCCAGATGAGAAAATCAGAGATTCGAGGGCAAATTTTCACTGCAGGGGTAAGGTAGGAGTCCTTAGGACTCTTCCCTGTCCCGATCTACTCTAGGGAAGATTCAGAGTCCAGGCATCCTGAAACTACGGTGCACAGGCCACATGCAGCCTGCTTAGGACATTTATCCTGCCTGCTGGGTGTTTTTGCTCCCACTGCCTGTCCTGCTTAGCAGCCAACGTGTCCTGAGGCCTGCAATCCAGCCCTCCAACAGTCTGAGGGACAGTGAACTGGCCCCCTATTTAAAAGTTTGAGGACCCCTGATTGAGACTGTGGAAAACAAGCTCACTTTCTTTGTCTCTCACATACACTTGAATGAAGAGATGAGGTCTCAAGGACTTTTGAGACATTAGCCAGCTGGGGTAAGAAGAAAGTTGCATTTTCTGGACTCAGTCAAGCTGCTTACAACGGGGACAGACACTCATGGCTGCTAATAGTTTGAGAGTCACTTACAGGAAAGCGTGACAGTCCATCAACCTCTGGTGGAAACAAGCCTAGAATTGACAATGGATTTACTTCCATAGTTTGATCATGTTGAATTCACCTCAGTCTCAACAGGTCTTCAGGAAATTCTAAAATTATTTCTGTGATGTCTTGATTCACTTTATAAGGAGGGGGAGCTAGAGTTTGGAGTGCCTCAAGGGGATAGCCAATATTATGTATAAACAGAGGATTAATGGCCAGAAAATACACCAGCATAATCACCAAGAACAATATTTGTTCACTGTGTATACAGAAAGGATGGTTCTGTGTCAAAAGACAGCTGAAAGAAATGATTTTTTTTGATGGCTTAAAAAATGAAATATTTATAGGATTTTTGAAAAGCAACCATTTGCTTATTGCCAAGAAATTCATTTGGCTGTTATTTTAAATTGGGGGGGGGAAGGTCTCCAGATTTTGTGTGTTAAAAATTGTAACTGTTTATTGGGGCAAGAGACTAAAAATTCTCATTTTATTGCAGTTGATGACATACTCAGCTATTAACCTTTAACAGTGAAACCAGAACATTCCTCCTAAGTTCTAGAATTCAACGAGAATCTAAACATTTCTTCCCAATATTATTTTATTACAGATCCTTTCTGGTTCAGTAAAAGTGCACTGCATTACAAGACAACATTTAAAACATTTCAAAGAAGTATGTCTTAAGCTATTTATCATCCTATGGGGTTTTAATTTCCTGCTGACAGTTATAACCAGAGAATAGAGGGTCTTCCTGAGGGGTGGGGAAGCAATTTATGAATAGCTTATGATGGGAAGCTGCTGCTCTCCATTTAGTACCTTTTTTAAAAAAAAGATGATAACCATATTTTTCACACAAAGCTACTGCTAACGAGCGGGTACATGCTATTCAATCTTCAATAGCAGAATTGTTACCTTGAAAGGAAGCTGTCGAGTACAAAGGTCTTCCAGGTTTTTCCTATCCTTGATTTTCTTCGATAAGGGAGAATAATGCCATTAGTTTCTGTGCGACTCTCACGAGAGACTAAAACAGAAAACATCTTATAGGAGAGGTTGGATCTTCATGAGAATGAGGGATGCTTTTTGTCCAACCCGCACAAACAGGATAAAAAGATCTGGGTTGTCTCTAAATGTTTCCCCACAATATCTTCCTTGCACTGTGCAAGAACAAAAAAGTAGAAACAATGTTGAGTTTGAATATGCTGTCCCTGGCCATTTGGATGAAAGAGTTATATAATTAATTACTTTCTCTCAAAATACTTCTGATTAGTAAGAAGTAATTCAGTTTTCCATGGTATATTTTTAGGATTCAAATGTTACAGAAATCCTTTATCATAATCCTCTTTTATTAAACAAAACTTAATCGGGAGATGTGAGGTTTCTTGGGTAAAGACTTGATCAAAAGGGAGAATAATTTTGTAGAGTTTACCAAGTCCAGCTCTGGGACTGCAAGGGAAGCAAGTAATAGAAGGATGAATCCAGCTGCAACATTTTCTTTCTTTCTTTTCTTTCTTTCCTTCCTTCCTTCCTTCCTTCCTTCCTTCCTTCCTTCCTTCCTTCCTTCCTTCCTTCCTTCCTTCCTCTCTCTCTCTCTCTCTCTCTTTCTTTCTTTCTTTCTTTCTTTCTTTCTTTCTTTCTTTCTTCAGACAGTCTCACTATGTCACCCTTGGTAGAGTGCGGTGACATCACAGCTCACTGCAACCTTCAACTCTTGGGCTTTAAGCAATTCTCTTGCCTCAGCCTCCCAAGTAGCTGGGGCTACAGGCGCCCGCCACAATGCCCGGCTATTTTTTGTTGCTGTTGTCATTATTTTAGCTGACCTGGGCTGGGTTCAAACCTGCCAACTTCGATGTATGTGGCTGGCACCATAACTACTGTACTAACGGGTGCCGAGCCCTTTCTTTCTTTTTTTTTTTAGACAGTCTTACTCTGTTGCCCTGGGTACAGTGCCTTGGTGTCACCACAGCTCACAGCAACCTCAAATTCCTGGGCTCAAGCAGCCCTCTTGCCTCAGCCTCCTCAGTAACTGGGACTACAGGTGCCTGCCACATTCTCACATGACTCTCAATCTTCCTCCACACGGCTGCATCGTGTGCCTTTCCTCAATTATTTTCCTTCTATTTATCGTTGTTGGACATTTCTTTAACATTTTCCTGATGGGAATTTTTAGGAGGCAACAAACTTCCCTGAAGAAACCTAAACCTATCTTAGAATTGGAATGGCTAAGTCAAATGCTCTATGCATGTTTGAGGCTTTTGAAACATATTGTCAAATCACCCTTCATAACTTGTATCTAGTTATTAGAAAACTTATTTTCTAATATATGTAAGGGTCACTGTCAGAAATTTTGCAGCTGGGCCTGATGTGGTGGCTGCTCACACCTGTAATCCCAGCACTCTGGGAGCCCAAGGCAGGAGGATCCCTTGAGCTCAGGAGTTTGAGACCAGCCCAAGCAAGATCAAGACCCCATCTCTACTAAAAATGGAAAAATTAGCTGGGGATCGTGGCAAGTGCCTGTAGTTGCAGCTATTCAGGAGGCTGAGGCAGGAGGATGATTTAAGCCCAGGAGTTAGAGGTTGCTATGAACTATGATGATGCCACAGCACTGTATCCAGGGTGACAGAACAGAGTGAGACAGCTCAAAAAATTAATAAACAACAACAAAAAAATACACGCGTACATACATACATACATACATACACACACCTGTAACTTTGGTCTAAGCCTCCATACCATGGTAATGAATTTTACATGCTGTGATCTTACTATATTTTAAGTTTTATTTGATTATGGGTAATAACATTCGATTCTGAATCCCAAACAACACTTACCTGATTTTTCTCCTACTATTTTAGGGATCTCAGGGTCTCTGACCCTCTTCCTTTAATGTTCATTTCAGAGACTTCTGACATCTTAATCTCCAGCCCAAACTCCCCCACCCTTGAGTTTCCGATAGGGCAGCTCCATTTCTTCAGAACCAGAATTTCAAGTCAAGCTGGCATCTGTCCCATCAGAATGTGGTCTTCCTTTCTGTGCCCTGCCTCTCCAGGGGATCTCAGAAGACACACATGGAATCCATCACCAGATCATTTTCCTTGTCCTCCTAAATTCACATGTTATGTTCTTGAGTCAGTCCACTTAACTCCAGCCCTGCCAGCTTTATTATGCAAGTTCAGGTCATCCTAAAATCTCCCCTACGTTACTTCAGTGGCTTCTGCCTTGATATCCTGAGTCCTGTTTCCACCATGCTGTAGCTGGAGACCACACAGTTCTGATGATGTTTCTCCCCTGCCAAATTCTTTCAAAGGGCAAAGTTAGGTGTGGAAGTGTGCCTTAATAATCAAATGAGAACTGTGTTGATCAGTTTGATGGAAGTATTTCGGATTGCATGTGAAAACCCCACACTGTACCCCAGAAGTGTATTAATGTACATAGTTACCATTCAATAAAAAAAAAAAAAATCAAATGAGAAGCTTTCCTGATTCCTAAATAATGTTAAACACCTAAGGCTGCAATAGCAAGCTGAAATATATATAAAAAATATATGTAAATTTATATATACTATTGTATATAATATATATAATTTATATATATTAAATGTATATAAAGATAGTATATAAATTTAAACTAAAGTTTTTAAAATTTTATAATTAATAATAATTCTTTTTTTTTTTTAAGTCAGAGGAATTTTATTACAGCAAATACTTTCATGGCATTTAAAGAACTTTTATTTCTTTACAATGGGTTTAAAATGGAGAAACTAAGCCAGCTGAGAAGTCTTTATTTTAAAAAGAAAAAGAAATCAAACCACCAAAAGATGCATTTCATATAATAGCAAAATATAAAAAATAGAAGCCAAGTGATAAAATTGAAAAAATAAGCAGTAGATTTAAGAAACTTTGATTCTACCCATCTGACTTGTGAATTGTCCTTTTTGTCTTTCCATTATTAAATATAGTATATATAAATTTACATATATTAAATGTATATATAGTATATAAATTTAAACTAAAGTTTTTAAAATTTTATAATTAATAATAATTCTTAATAATTTGTTTTTGTAAGACAGAGTCTCACTTTGTCGCAGTTGGTAAAGTGCCGTGGCATCACATGGCACACAAACACGCATATATATCATATATAATATAATACATTATATATATAATTTTTTTTTTCAGACGGAGACTCACTCTGTTGCCCTGGGTAGAGTGCCATGATGTCATCATATTTCACACTAAGATAAGATAGTTCAGACTAAGGCATCATGGCTGATCGCTGCCACCGAGTCAACACTAGCACGCAGTTCAGTGTGACAGCATCAGTTCCTGCGCGGGCGCCTGGGTGGCCGAGGACTGCGGCGGCGCATGCGCTCATGCGCTGGGTGCGGTCCCTTTCCGCGACGTGGCCTTGTGGCTGGTATTTTCCACAGAATTCATGGTGAAGAACTGCGCAATCGAGTTCCACCATAAAATCACCCCAAAAAGTCTCACAATCTTTTAGGTAAGTTTACAGTGTTGTGCCTGGCCGCATTCACAGCCTTCCTGGGCAGATGCCTGCTGGGGTAGAGTCAGGGCGCCGTTCTGAGGTGGAAAACAGGTGAACATTTGGAGTTCTGCTCTGCTTGCTAAGCCTCACTGATGTTAGCCTTTATTGTTATTATTATCATTATTATTACAAACGAATCTGTGTTTATATAGGAAATCTGAAAATAACAGAAAAGCAGAAAAGAAACAAATGTATTGACTTGCTGTTATATGAACCAAAGATGACCTCCAGGCCTATTTTGATATACCGTTATTTCCTTTGAACAATTGTAGTGCTTTTTGGTTTTTTTTGAGAGTCTCACTCTGTCACCCTGGGTACAGTGCCACGGAATCACAGCTTACAGGAACCTCAAACTCCTGGCTCAGCAATCCTCGCCAGTAGCTGGGACTACAGGGGCCACCATGCCTGGCATAGTTTTTTCTAAATAGAAAAAAATAGTTCTTCTATTTTTATGAGTCCACCATGTTGTCAAGCACCATGAGATGATGTGATTGAAAAACATGCCAAACCTCAAGGACCTACCTTCCAGCTGGGGACACACAACAAGTTCCCAAAGAAAGGTAAAGAACACAAGCATGTAAGAATGTCACAATGGTCATCAAAACCAAGGGTTTCCTATGGAGAGCCAGACTTAGGGGATGATTGGAAGCTGGGGTTGGGGGTGGTGGCTTATCTGCAGACAAGGTACAAAGCACTAACTTGTGACTGACAACCGTCCAATATGTTGCTTTCCAATACTCATCTTTAATGTTCTGTAGCAAAATTGTGTTGGGAAAATTATTTATGATGTTAATCCCCTTTCCTCGTAAATACACAAATAGTACTTATGATGCTAAATGTTTAGAGCAATGATTTTCAACCAGTGTGCCATGAGAGGATCTTAGGTGTGCCGCAAAAATTTTTAGAGATCATTCATTAAATTGTGAAAGAAGTTCAAAGCAAAGTATATTCTTTTTTTAACTCTTTCTTTAGATCAGTGTAATTTAAGTGTGCTACAGGTGTTCAACTATAGGTTCAAGTGTATTGTGAGATTAAAAAAAGGTTGAAAAACACTGGTCTAGAGGAAGATTCCTTACGCATCCTGTCTTTAAAAGGCCAACTTAAATCCCAGTTCTCTGAGACAATGGTACAGAGTAAGCCCTGTGTCCCCTGAACCTTTGAAACAACAATTCCTGTGTCTCACCTGGTATATAGTTCTCATGGCTTTCCCATCATCTTCACAAGTGTGGAAGTCATGGTACAGTAGGGAGAGCAGGATCCATCCCCATTTTGGTAACATACTGTAACACTGAGCCTCAGAAGTCACTTGAGTGGTGCTGGCTGCCAAATCACACAGTTGCTGAGCAGGTGGGACTGTTCTGGAATCTGGATGGGCCTTGGCAGGTGTGCACTCCCTATGGCACCCTGAGCATTTTACACCCTGGTTGTATCATTGCTTCCCACATGTAGGGGTGACCTTCCCTCTGAGTCCCCTGGAAGGCAATGATCACGTGTTTTACTTCTTTTACTTCGTGTTTCTAGAACTTGCCAGGATGCCCCACAGCCAGGAGGAAAGTTCTGAATCTTTGCTACTTAAAATATGCACTATAGTCATTAAAATATCCATTGTGGGCTGGGCGCCTGTGGTTCAATCAGCTAAGGCATCAGCCACGTACACCTAAGGTGGCGGGTTCAAATCCCCAGCCCGGGCCCGCCAAACAACAATGATGGCTGCAACCAAAAAATGGCTAGGCGTTGTGGCTGGCGCCTGTGGTCCCAGCTACTTGGGAGGCTGAGGCAGGAGACTCTCTTGAGCCCAGGAGTTGGAGGTTGCTATGAGCTGTGATGCCATGGTACTCTACCCCAGGGGATAGCTTTAGGCTCCGTCTCAAAAAAAAAATATATCCATTGTGTATCATGCAGGCATACTAGTATGTAATCTATTGACTTGGATTCCTTCCTCCATATATTAATTAATTTCAGAATTTGGAAAAACAGTATTTGAGGTAGTATCAAATTTATTTTATTCATCTAGCTTTTCAAAAACCCAGTCTACCTACATTTTAAGAAGATGCATCCCACAGAATGAACAGCCTATTTGGGGGGGATGATATCTTTAAAGTCGGTGATTTAAATAATTTTTTTACAAATTATGGTAGGGATTAATTAAGCACAACATTAATTGACAAGCACTATATTTCTAGGTCTGGAGGATGTGACTGCAGCTTTTCACTTGATTCTGAAGTTAGCTAGGAAGAAAAATCTTAAGTTCTGAAGTAAAGAGTAAGAACCAAAAAAAAAATTGTCCTCAGTTTATGTAGCTATGAACTTGTCTTCCCTACATGATAGCTTTTACTCTGTGGCTAAAGGAAGAAATGACACAACCTTTGGCTACCCCTCCTTTAATTCTACTTGATATAAAGAAATTCTGGATTGTGCTTTATAGAGACTAAGAGAGTGCTTTTGCTCTGGGTAGCAGGAAGTATGTCTGTTTGCAACTTGGAAAAAAAAAATTCATAGGGCTTTTTAATATTCATGAGAAATCTGAAGCTCCAGAATTGGAGGTTCCTGATGCAGCCAGAAGATACTGCAAAGACAGATAAGACTTCTGGTTATGAGCAGACTACTGAGCTTGTCAAGAAAGGATATAGACTCTAGGTGGCTGAGGTAGGTGGATCCCTGGAGTTTAAGAGTTCAAAACCATCCTGAGCAAGAGCAAGACCCCGTCTCTACTAAAACTGGAAAAACTAGCCAGACATAGTGGCAGGTGCCTATAGTCCCAGCTATTTGGGAGGCTGAGGCAGGAGGATCTCTTAAGCCCAGGAGTTTGAGGTTGCTGTGAGCTATGACACCATGGCATTCTACCCAGGGTAACAAAGTGAGACTGTGTTTCAAAAAAAGAAAAACCATAGAAGAGAGGATGCACAGAAGTCATAGCTTATGACCTCTTTTCTGTTTATTGCATTCTTAAAAGATTTTATTTTTCCATAAACAGTTGTCTGACTTTAAAATACTATATGCTTATTGGAGAAAAACTGGAACATACACAAAACTAAATTTAAAATTAAGAGGTATATTCTCACCTGGGGGCAAGAATTTCAAGAAGTGTGGATTTAGGCTCAGCGCATGTAACTCAGCAGCAAGGGCGCCAGCCACATACACTGGAGCTGACGGGTTTGACCCTGGCCTGGGCCTGCCAAACAACAATGACAACTACAGCCAAAAAATAGCTGAACGTTGTGGCAGGCTCCTGTAGTTCCAGCTACTTGGGAGGCTGAGGCAAGAGAATAGCTGAAGCCCAAGAGTTTGAGGTTGCTCTGAACTGTGACAGCACTCTACTGTGGGTGACACAGTGAGCCTCTGTCAAAAAAAAAAAAGTGGATTTGGAAGCCTTTGTTCAATTTACCTGTAAGGTCACCTCTCCCAGTGGGAGCTTGACTTTGGAGTCATTTAGTTCAGCCCAGCACCAGTTCCTGGTGCCACCAGTACATGAATTCACAGCACCTCAGATAAACAAGCTTTAGGAGATTTCTGGTATTATGTCAACCAGAGCAAAACTTAAGCAGAGATGCTGGCTATTTTTTTTTTAATCTTAAACTAACCTGAGTATTTGGGAGTAATAGTAAGTAAGTAGTTCATTAGTAGTAGACCTCCCCGGTTAAGTTTTAAAAGCAGCCATATTAGGGCTACAAAAAGGGTTAGTAATAGTTGGGGACACTACCCTACGAATATGTGAGAAAGGTTATCAAGAAATCAAACTTGGGGACTTGTTTTAAAAATATGGGGCAAGGAGAGAGAAGAATGAGAAAATTAAAATGGAAAATTAGCTGCAGGCAAAAATCTCACAGATGCATAAAGAGAAAGAGCAGGAGGTTGGTGGGGGCAGGGGGAAGAAATGACAAGAAACAGAAAGGAAAACATGTGGCCAAATGGGGGAAGAGAGAAGAAAACTTCAATCAGGAGAAAATAAATTTTTTGTTATGCTTTTATAGAACGTTTGTATAAACAATACTCAGCTGTCTTTAGATTTAAGATAACACGTTGTGACTGTGTCATAAACACTCCAACAGCTTTGGGAAGGCCCCTCCACCCAGCCCGCAGAGCTGCAGAGCACACATCCTCAGGTGTCTGCCCAGCAGAGGGACCCCATTCTGCTTTGGCTTCTTCTGACCTGTGGCTTGGTGTATCCTCACCTCTTTTAACTGCCCTCCCACCTCAGCAGAGGCCCAGCCAATAGCTAAGGGCTGGGGCCTTTGATGGAGAAGGAATTTGCTCTTTACTGGAACTTGAGGAATTTGATTTTACTCTTTAGACTCCAAACTAACTTCTGTGGCCTCACTTTGCTTACCTGACATATGTATCTCTCTTTGGCACACTTCTAGTGCAGCTCTTTTAAGCAGGTTCTCCTAAAAATGCTACTCAGCCTCTTTTTGTTCTTTTTTATGAGACACTCTGGTCAACCCTCACTCTGTCATCTTGGGTAGAGTATCATGGGGTCATAGCTCATAGCCTCAAACTCCTGGACTCAAGTGATGCTTCTACCTGAGCCTCCCAAGTAGCGGGAGGTGCCTGCCACCACACCCAGCTAGTTGTTCTCTTTTTAATAGAGACAGGATCTTGTTCTTTACTGAAGTGGTCTTGAATTCCTGAGCTCAAGCCATCTTCCTGTCTCAACTTCCCAGGGTACTAGGATTACAGGTGTGGGTCACTGAGCCAGCTGCTCAGCCTGTTAAGTATAGGTGCCTTTGGCTTTTCTTCAAATTCCTGTAGGGAGCAAAGTGCCCTGATTAACTATTTGCTCGACAGGAAAAGTCCAGGGCCAATGAGCCTGAAGAGAGAGAATATCCCTAAATCCAAGTAGTCCTTCAGTAGGAAAAAGATTTTACAGTTCAGTAAATTATTAAAGTCAGGTAAATAACTTCTTTTCATTATTCATTGGTTCTTAGGAGGAAGCAAGGACTGAGACCACTTGGATTTTCTTTATGGAGGTGACAGAGGGAACCCACTACTCTAAATGCTTAAAAATAAGTAAAAACCATTTCCTTTGGAAAGAAAAGATTTTTAGGAACTGTGATCATTCTCTCACAGGAGTCAGAATCTCACTTTCCATCTTCTTCATCTTTTAAGAGACAGAGTCTCACTTTGTCACTGTCAGTAGAGTGCCATAGCATCATAGCTCACAGCAACCTCCAACTCCTCGGCTTAGGCGATTCTCTTGCCTCAGCCTCCCACGTAGCTGGGACTACAGGCACCCACCACAACGCCCAGCTAACACTTTCCGTCTTCTTAAGTAATTCCTCTGTGGGTCCAGGACACTGGATCCTTCTGAGAGGGACATAAGTTACCTTTCCTTGACCACAGCCGCTCGAGCAACACTCCCAGTATTACTTCCAGTATTCTTGTTCTTCCTTACTTCATGCCTGAAAAAGGAAACCTCTGTACTGAGATAGTTAATAACACATAGACAAGGGCAGCGCCTGTGGCTCAAAGGAGTAGGGCACCGGCCTGATATGCTGGAGGTGGTGGGTTCAAACCCAGCCCCAGCCCCCCCCCCCCAAAAAGAACACCACATAGACAAACTTGCACAACTAAAATCAGACTTGTTCTTCAAAGTAATATCCTTGGGGTCTCTAGACATTTACCCAAAGACGTTGCCATTGTTTTAAAAACAACTTTTGGAAGTCTGCTTTGGGGATTGCCTTTACAAGAAAAATCAGCCTCAATTTTATAGCTCCATATTACTTTTAACTAAAAATGCAGTTTCCCAGCTTAATCATTATCTTGACAGCAAATCATTTTGGTTTGAAAAAAATGAAGTCTTATTCTCCAAGGACAAAGATTTGCCACAGTGAAGAGAATCAAAAGTGTATAATAGGTTCGGAAGGCAGCGAAACATGGTGGCATTCCCAACTGTGCTGGAGTATGTGAACAGCCTTGTAGAGTTTACTGGGGAGAGGAGCACAGAAAATTACATGGATCTCTAACCATCATTCTATTTAAATTCAGACAGTTAGCTAAGAGTGTGATTATTTTCAACATTCCTGGAAAAAAGAATTTTTATCAGAAACTTTCATTTTCAGTTGTTTTAACTGAGAAGCTCTGATCATTCAATAAAGATTTGTTACAAAATCGCATTTAACTGAAGACAGAAATAAATTGACCTCATGTAAAGTAGTTGATCTCTCAAGTGCCAAAAAAAAATCCACTTAGACATATAACCAAATGTTATTTAATATCTTAAAAAGTAACACAATCCAAAATGGATATTTCACACAACACTACATAAACAACATGAACACAATATTACCATATGGAGGGACTTTCAAATATAGACTTACAAAAATCCCTGTCCTTTTTTTTTCTTTTAAGTTATTATACTAAGCATGACAAGTAATCATCATTTACAATATGGTACACTGACACGATAAAAACCATGTTACAAATGTGCTGTTATAAATCAGTAACATTAGGGAAGACATTTCATGAACTGTAATTATTTCATATGAAATACTATACAATATAAACAGAACATCCATCTTGGATGACCTTTACAGCAACCAGAGACCAAGTAATTTAAAATTTTTTTTTCAGTGCAAACACATTTTATTCAAGGCAGTCTTGGCTGCAAAATTCCTTTCTAACATACAGTAAATCCCACCTGCACTTCTTAATTCATTTACCCTAATGCAATTGTCACATTCAGTCACTCAGAGAAAGGTACCTGCAGAATTATGATCCCTTTAAACTTGATGTTTAAATTTAATTCTGTTCTATAACGTAGCATCTATGTCAACTGCTCTAAGGATTTTAATTTGTGGCTGTCAATACTTTCAAGAAGGTGACTCGGGGGCAGCTCGAGTGTGTGTGCACAATACTGCAGTGTACTGCCCTTCCAGTGTGGAGAGCATGTCACTATCTGGGAGACAGGGATGGAGGACCTTGGAGGGGTGTTAAGGGAGGAGCTGCTGAGTGCCCCCTTCATAATTGATTTCCTGGAACTGCGGAGGTGATCTCAAGCCTCAGATCTGGTACCTCTCTTTGGTGGGAGCTAGGGAATGGGGGTACCAAGGTCAGCCTTTGGACATGGACGTAGGCAGCTGTCCATGGAGCAGCCAAGTCTCTTATCTCACATTTCCAACCTTTCAGAGTCGTCATTGCTGCCTTGCTTGGAAACATCCCTAGTTGGCATGATATGTGCGTGTGTCCACATTTGAAGCCAACCATATGCGATTAGAACCTTGTTACTGGTAATACACAATCCCAAGAATAAAGTTTAGTCCCCCCTGAGCCCTGCAGAATTCTGCATCTTGTAGATCGTCAACTGTTAAGTCATAGAACAACAGTAAGAACACAGCATTGGGTGTTAGGGGAGCCATCACTAGGGACCTCCTTTTAGGGTGCAGCTGCAGGAGAGACAGAGATAAAATCTATCAGGGAGGTGCCACTGTCTGCTTGAAACACATAAGGACATTTAATAATGAATTTTCTTCACGTATGTAATTTATGAAATGTCTCCTAAATAAAAACCTGTGGGGGAACATATTGGATGTATCCTTAATACTACAAATCCTTCTGGGAGAGAGAAGGGGGTGACAGCTGATGGTTTTTTCTTACTTGGCAAAGCTCAAACCAATAGTAATTTCTTGCCTGCCCATATTTTACAACCCAAAGCAAAGCAATGTTTTTCCATAGCTTTTGTATTTATTTTAGCTGTTATAGCTTCCCCAAGCCCTAAGCACATGCAGAAGAGCACTCAGTGGCAGGAGAGTACTGGATGACTTCAACAGTAGGCAGGACAGAACTATGCGGTGGATCCACTCAAGTCTGACAGCACAACACAAACTGGTACTGTGACTGCTATGTGGTGACGGAGAAGATCCCTACCAAGGATCATGTCTCCTAATTTGAGAAAACACTTAGAACTGAATCAGTTCCCTCAGAAACCCGGATCTTCCAAACTAAGGCTCAGTCTAATTATACTCCATTTTTACCGTGCTAAGGAGTGTTGTGAAGAGTACTTTACAAAGTTTTTAATTAAAATTTCTGTTTCACCACCTTCCACTGCCAGAGCAGTCAAGTCATGAAAGACAGTATTTTAGCATGGGAATTATGGAAACCCAACAGGAAACTGTATACAGGTGTTACGTCCAGATCAGCCCTCTGACTGCAATGGCAATTTGGGTGGATCTGTTGACCTACCACTTCATTAAGTGGTACCAGTCAGCTGTGCTGAGGGGTAACATCCCAGACGCACTGAAATTTTTGAATGAAAATGGACAAAGGTGTAAAGTTGTAGTTTTTTTCTTTGACTTTATTAGCACACATCAGAAAAATAGCATTGTATTTTGTGATTTCTCATGATGGTCTACCAAACAGTTAGAAAATAGATCATTGATAGCTGCCACTGTGTTTCTAGGTGATCTTAAGTCACTCCTTCTGTTTATTCTTGTTAAGTATGGATATCACAAATATGACTTGCTTTTGTTAACTGTTTGTGAATTCAAATGCTTTAGAAGCATGTTGAGATCCCAAAATGAACTATGCAAAGTCAGCACTGGTTGTTGGGTTTTTAAATCAAGCTCCAAAACTGCCTGTTACAAATGGCAAGACTTTCAAAAAACAAAAAAATTCACGATTGTAAGTGTAAGCAATATGCCTGTAATTTGAGCTAAAAACTTTATTTTCAAGTACACTTGGTGGTAGTAAGTGGTTTATCCTGGATAGGATTTTTTTTACAGAACTGTGCCAACCTAAAAAAGGAACAACGCTTCCATTTCCACTAAACAGGTTTCTTCTCCCCATGGTGACCGCAATCTAATTTAAATTTACATTTTAGAAATGCTGGTTGGGTTATGAAAGAAAGAGATTTGGAAACAGCTGGTGTTCAGATCACTGTTAGTCCAGATTAACTTTCAATGTATGATTCCTGAACTTGAGCTTCTCACCACTGGAGGGAAAAGCAGTGTTTTGTTATTTTTACTCTTTTCTCCTCTTCTATATGATGGGCACCCCCCTCCCCAGATGCTCATTATGGTCCCCTGAGATGCACAAAATATATATAATGGAATACATATTATTTAACAGAAGTTGTGGGATTCACAGAACAGGGCTTTTAATTAAAGTGAAGTTTGGGCTTGATTATGGTAGCATGTGAGTGAAGGCAGAAAGGCCCAAAGTGCTTAGAGGCTGGCTGTCCAAATTTCAAGTGTGTCCTCTGTTACTGGAAACATAGAATTCAAATCAGATTTCCATAGGAGTAAATAGCTTGCTACGTCAACATTTACCAACTGGCTTTTCACTGGAGAACTTTCAGCAGGGATGGGAGGGCAAGGGGGACACAAGAATTTTTAAATGTCCATTCATTCATAACAAAACCAAGTGCTCTTTCATGGGAAGACAGAAGACAGGATTACATCGGAAAGCCAAATGTGGCAAGAGCAAGCCACGACGATGGAAACGTCATGAGTCCACACAGGCAATCACGACACACACAGAGAACACCATGGCCTGAACATTTCAGAAATTTTGCTTTTCTGAACAATCCACTGTACCACACTGCTGCCATCTCATCAAATTTATGGAGGTAGTTATATGTAAAAATAAAATTACCATAAAGTAATATGCTGTATCATAATAATACATAAGTGTGCAAAATGCCGACAGATGTGTTGACCCTTTCAAGTTGAATGCTACACAGAGATTCAACCAGATTCAGTTTTGTAAACCTTTCCATTGATAAACTCTAAGACTGGGTAAGCAGGCATGTAACACAAAACTATGCTTTTGCTTAGAGGAAAAGGGTTTTGGCGAAGCTTGGTGAGGGCCCTGGGCTAGGGCACTGAGAAAACCTCACCATCTTGGTGACAACTACCTTAGATCACATCTGTGATGTGCTTCCCACCACTACACCTCCCCTGCTGAAGAATCATCATTAGATCTGGATGGGAGTGTTTCTACTGGAACATCTGCTTACAGGTACCATCTTTAAAAGTCCATCACTTCTACGCTAATGGCTGGTCTATGGGAGTTTTTTTGTTTGTTTTCAATCATGTACCCCATGGCAACGAGAAAATGGTATACACATTTTATTTGAATAATGTCTTTTTGTAAACCTGTTTTTTGTGAAATATCAATAGATTCCTATTTTAAAGCTTCTCTTAAAGGTAAATGCTTTCCCTTTCCTGTTCACACTGCATTGGCTTCTTTCAATGGCTACTTTTTCAGAGGATCAACTAGAGGCTGATGTCTCATTCCAATGGTGATATTATTCATGAACTGATAGTATGATAAAAATTTGAGAGTAAGTTTTCAGGAAAAATGAATTTAGACAGAAAAATTTAGTAACTGTATGGTGTAAAGCTCCCCAAGGAAAGAGACTATGGTGCATTAGACACATCGTCATGGTTCCTTCTGGACACACTTAAACAATGAGACAGACAATGCGTTTCTGATCAATCCAGGCAGGCTTTGGGGGAAAGAAAGCATGGGCCTGAGAAGTTTCACTGTAATAAGCACAAAAAAGAAATTTCTACCAAACTTGAGGAGTCCAGTTTGGCCCAATGCAACTTTCAAGTAACAGAAAAATCATGAAGGAGTATTTAAATGCTTTAAGAATTAGTCCAACTGTGTATATGACTGCATTCTTTAAACAGATGGCTAGGGATTAACTAATACAGAAACACAAGTGTCTCACAAATTCTATGCCAATTACTGAAATCTGAGGTGAAAATATTTTAGATTTATTTTTGGATATATATATATTTTTTTTCTTCTTTTTTTAATGACGTATGGCTCCAAACAGCACATACCGCTAAAACTAAAGAAAATTTCATGTCTCTTCCACTGTTCTCAGAAAATAAGATAAGGGAACTCTGAAATGTCTCTTTCCCATAGATTGAAGCTGAACTGTAATCCCTTCGCTGTTGAGTTGGAGTCTTTGTATTCAACACGACATTGTAAACTAAAGCAAAAAAGGTTAACAAACCATTTTGAAATAAGTTGGGCTAGTAACTATACATCCAACCTAAAAATGCCTCCTGAAATTGGTTACAAAGTATCTGTAAACATTACTCTGGCATAGTTCATGTATGCATAATTGTTATTCTCATAAATTTTAGGGGAGTACAAATTCTGATTATTCCACACTAGCAGAATGAGTGCATTCTGCTATTCATTATGTGGGCACATGTTTATTTCTAATTAAAAATTATTTTTAAAGTTTTCTCTATAGATATCTTCCCAGGAATAAAAGGCCTGAAGTTCAACTCTCCCTAAATTTGCTCTTTCCTATAACCACTAAAAATTATCTCCCACAGCCTAATTTAGGCATTCTATTTAAAACTACTAAAATAGATTTATGTCCTTCCATTAGAAAGAATAACATCCTCAGGCCATACTCTTCATTTGTATCACAAAGAACATTTTTCTTTTAAACAAACTAATTATTATATCCATTATAGTAAGTTAGAATTGCCATAAGTATCGTGAGGAGGAAATTACCTTCCTTCCATATTTGATGAACACCTTTTAAAAGTCCACATTACTTCTTCCATCACTTAGTGCTGTGCCCCAGCCAGAATGGGAATTCCCTTCCTTTGTCCACTTCAGATTCAAAGCCCTATATTCCTGTTTGTGGTTATGGAAGGTTAAAAACCAGACAAGCATCTGTTACACTGGAAAACAAAATCCTGACAGCAAACACTCCCAGTATTTCCATCGCGACCGCTTCGCACACACTTCCATGGGCTCTTGCGAAATAGCGTCACGAAAACTCACAGTGACAAATGACTGGTGCATAAACAATTCACACACAAAGGGCTGGGTCCCTTCTACTCAGTTTTGGCATATGGTTTCCCTCAAGGTGGACCCTTGCATCTGACATTTTGTGGTGGCTTAAGTTTTTATTTTTTGGAAGTGTCAAGGATCAGTTCTGTGGCACCATTTAACCACAGACTGGGAGCAACACGCATCTGTGGCATTTTAAAATGGAATTGGCAACTGCATGACATTGAAAATGCATATTACACTTACAGTGTCTAGACTTCCCTATGTGTGCTCAGATACAATTAGTGAAGCAAAGTATACATATCACCCCTACTGCTAATTCAGTTGCTACAGAGCCATAAATGTGAAAAGCAATACTTTGAAATAAAGATTTTTCTTTTCTTTCTTTTTTTTTTTTTTTTGCCCTAGCCTACTTAGCAGCACAGTTTAAGTAAACACAAAAACTGTGGTTGAGATGCTTGTCTTTCCAAAGATGTAAACATCAGTCCCAGTGTCGTAAACTTTGCTGTCAAATGAGACAGAAGGTCTGAGGCAGGATGACTGTCACACACTAGTCACAGAAGCTTGCAAGCAGTTGGAAGATTTCTGTAATTTGTCAGCTTCGTTCGTTGAGGGGTCTGTACTCGCTCGGAAGTTGAAGGCTGGGGCGGCTCCACCATGGGCTGGGCTCAGGGCAGGGTTCTGCCGGCGGTTACTTTCCACAATGCTTGATGTGTTGGAAGCCAGACTCTCCCGAGTACTAAAAGAGTAAAAAGGGTTTGTTTTGTTTTGTTCTGAACATAAATAATTCTATATTGAGCCCCAGAGGAAGAGCAAATGATGTCATTAATGGATTTCCTCTGCTGGGTCAGAATATCATATCAATATACATCTTGGCTGATTACGCACATATGCTCCTCCGACATGGGCTCCAGAAGCTTTACCAGCTTGCTAAGTGAAGAAAGGGTTTTTAAACAGCTAACTACACTTGGAAATGTCTTCCCCTCTTTTTTACATTCAAAATCTGAGGTGATAGCTATCGCGGTTCATTTTAAAAATGAACACTCATAAATACACCTAAGTAATGATTTCACTTTGGGCTGGAAATTCACTGGCATAACTGCTCCCAAGTAAACTCAATAATTTTACCCTAATGATTCCATTTTCATTCTGGATTAGCAGAATTTGACTGTGGTTGAATCAGAGCATGTCACTGGCTAACTTGCCTCACTGACAAGAATAAAATTTGTTTTAAACACTATACTTAGACGGTTTCATATGTTTACACTTTAGTTAAAATACATTGTTTTCAGATAAAGGACCTTCGATTTTTCTTCCATTCACTTGTGAAATGTACACTGATATCTGCCCTCCTTTGGTAGAAATGTTTCCTTTTTTCCTAAAAAGAATTCTTATGGAAAAGAGGCTTTTAAAAGCTTCATTATTTTGATTTCTCTTTTAATTTTTCTAAGCTATAAATACTTGAATCTGGCCAGCACTCTAGGAGGCCGAGGCAGGTAGATTGCTTGAGCTCAGGAGTTTGAGACCAGCCTGACCAAGAGTGAGACCCCATCTCTACTAAAAACAGAAAAACTAGCTGGGTGTAGTGGCAGGCACCTGTAGTCCCAGCTACTCGGGAGGCTGAGGCAAGAAGATTGCTCAAGCCAAAGAGTTTGAGGTTGCTGTGAGCTATGATGCCATATCACTCTACCCAGGGTGACAGAGTAAGACTGTCTCAAAAAAAAAAAAAAAAAAAAAGAAAGAAAAGAAACAAAGAATTACTTGAATCTGTTTGCTCTATGAGATTTAGAACATTTAATATTTCAAATGCATAGTGCAACAGCAGAATTAAGATTACTGGGCTTCACTGAAGGGAACTGAATAGGTTTCATGTTCAATGTCCTCAAAATGGCTACCAGGAATTTAGTGGCTTACACAGAGATTGAAGAAGCCATAATCACTGTCAAAACATCCACCCCAACAGGTATAGTCAATATTTAGAAAATATTCTAAGAATTGGTCACTGTAACTGAGCTAACCCTGCTAAAGCTAGTCAACAGGAAACTGGGACAGTGGAGACAGCCACTCATCCTCTCTCACTCCCATCCTAAGTGGAGAGCAGTTCTGTCTGAGGCCTGTACCCTGGCAGCCCTTTCTAACAGGGTATTTCAGTCTAACCTCTTACAGCCTTGAGAATTTGCTTCTCTCCAAGAAGCCAAGAGTTAACTATTTAAAAGGCAGTTTGTTTGATCAACTACCAAAAGGGACAAATGGACCTTTCTTTTTTGAGACAGAGTCTCCTTCTATTGCTTGGGTGGTGATGTCAGCCTAGCTCAGGGCAACCTCAAATTCCTGGGCTCAAATGATCCTCCTGTCTCAGCCACCTGAGTAGCTGGGACTACAGGTGCCTGCCACAACACCCAACCAGCTTTTCTGTTTTTAGTAGAGATGGGGTCTTGCTCTTGCTCAAGCTGGTCTCGAAGTCCTGAGCTCAAGCAATCCTGCTTCAGCCTCCCAGAGTGCTGGGATTATAGATGTGAGCCACCGTGCCTGGCCAGGACCTTTCTTGAATGCAGAGGGTACCTCCACAAGATTAATACGTTCATGGAGATATGTCAAGTTCTTTGGTTATGCTTATGGTAAATCTGAGCCTGTGTAAAGAAGTCCAAAATGTCATCACTAAAAGAATAGTAAGCTCTAGACTTACCTACTTACCAGCCTGACCTCTTCCCCAGGAATAGTTATCAGTGGCTTTTCAGAGCTACAATGGGGTATAGGGTGAGGTGGAGGATGGAGGGAGAACAATGGACACAGTGGCCCTCAGAGACCTCGAGACATACACCTTCAGGTTCTTTCTTAATCACCATAGTAACCTTCTACAGTATGTGATTTCCTTATCTCTAAAATAGGGAGGGGAAGGTTATGATGTGATTTACCCACTTATAGGGTGACTATGAAGAAGAAATAAGCATCAGTGAAGAATTTGTAAACTAAAACCCTAGAACAACACAAATGACTTCTGTTATACATTTAACATATAAAGAATTTCACAGTGGCTTGAGAACTGGTACATCACTCATGATGTCCTTTCCATGGGAAAGTGCATTTTAAGGTCCAAAGGACCTACTTTAAACCAGCTCTTAAGGAGTGGGCTTACCTGCTGTATACCAGGCATTGTAAACAGTGATCATTCCAACAGGTCATCTGAGTTGGGGTCTCTCTCTACTGTGAGATGCCTTTGGCCATCTTCGACCATGTCCAACACATGAATAGTGCTAAGTATACAAAGCACTCCAGTTTCTCAAAAAAATAATATTTCATTGTTGTTGTAATAATCATTACAGTCTGTGACACTCATACTGAGGGCTTCAGATGGAATGTTAAGAGGTAAAAATATTTCTCCAATTTAGACGTTTGTTTTCTTTTTAAGTGAGCTAAAACTAAAAGAGTGCAACCTTAAAAATAAGATTTCAAGATTTTATAGGCAAGAGAAATGAACCAAGCAACTGTGTTCCCACCCTCCCCTGGGCCCAGATTCCTACAGCACGTATTCAGGACACACCTCAAGCAAATGCTGTTCTTTCAGCTTTTAGTCTCTCTGATTATCAGACTATATCTGTCAGCCAGTGTTTCCCCTGAGATTTGAAAAAGCAGGCTTTTCCTGCAATGATTTTTCACTTTTAATATTAGACCTCATAGCACAGGTCAAGTCTCTACCTCTTTTTCTCTTTCTCGATACCTTTTAGTTCCCTACCTCCGAAATGGGGCAAAAAATTTTTGGAAATGTGGCTGAATGTGACCTCTGAGTCAGCATTGAAACCTTGCAGTGTAGAGAAAAATCACTTTTTGGGGTCTTTTTTTTTCCTTTGGTTGGGTCTTAGTTCTTCAGTGAATTATTTACTTGAAGATTCTAATAAGTAGCCTGCCTCAAATTCCCATCTTACAATAATGGAAAGGTATTAGCACTTGGCTAAAATACTCCTCATGCCAGAGAATAAAACTCTAAGTTAAATATTCTCCTTTGCAGAATGTCCTCATGCATCAGTAAGAAACTTAGTGAATTTACTAAACTGTATAGAAAATAAGTTATCTTTAAATCAAAGGATACTAAATATGAAAGGGATAAAATTAAAAATTTCTGTAGATTCTCTAACTGCAGGAAATTTATGGGTGATTATACACACACACACACACACACACACATATATTCATGTAGAGAAAATTGTACCTAATTATCAGTGGACAGATAGGTGGCTAATGTGTGAACAACCTTTGCCTTCTACTGTGACATAGCATTTAACTTTAAGTACATTATTTGAAAAATAAAATAAAGTTACTTTAACAATTAATCCCAGTTAAGAATTTATAGGAATACATTCCATATTCTGCACCCTAATTTAGAGATAATAAAACATATTTTGTGGTGATAGTGGTTCAACCATATGATGCATATCTCTGTTTATCTCTCCAAACCAAAAACACTTTTCAGTATTATGAACGGGTAGGTTTTTATTTTATTTATTTATTTTTATTTTTGAGACAGCGTCTTACTTTGTTGCCACTGGTAGAGTGCTGTAACATCATAGTTCATAGCAACCTCGAACTCTTGGGCTCAAGTGATCTACCTGCCTTGGCCTCAGGGAGTGCTAGGATTACAGGCCTGAGCCACAGTGCCCGGCAGGGGTAGTTTTTAGAACCCATTAGTACTCCCACTTTAGCAACTCTCTTTGCAGCTTTCTGTCTGTGGAAATCCAGAGCCCAAGAGGGCCAAGTGAAGGGTTTGAAGGTGGCTGTGCAAGAAGCAAGCAGGTAGGTAGTCTACATAAAAAGAAGCAAGAACAGAGAGACAGGCAGGTAAGCCACGTCTTCCATCAGTGATGGCTTTGAACTTCTATCATGAATGGCAGGCCTTTGGTTATGAATTGAAGTGGGGGAGGAAAGAGTAGAACAGGAAAATAGGAGGTAGCTAACATAAAGGGGAAGATAAATTAAGATTTGATTTGGGCTAAAAAATTATTCAGCAAAAATGATTTCTTAGTAGAATGAGTACATGGCTCCCTGTGTCCTCTTTGGGGGCAGGCAGGGGATACCTGCAAGTTGGTCTCTGGCATTTTCACCAGGGCCATCTCTGGGCTCTCTTCAGACTTTCGTGCACATGTTAACTTGGAAAAAAGGCCCCATGGCCAAAATAATAATTGTCATCATCATCATCATCAAGAACTACCAGCCCTATATGAAATTAACAAAGGCCTGATATGGAATAAAGTGATTAATGATTCCCAATTCGGATTTTGGGATGCTCTGACCACAAATTATCAAGAGATATAGTAAAATTATCACAACAGAATTGATTTGAATCCTTAATGATTAAAATAAATGTACAAAGCGCATAATGCTGAGTACTTGTTAAAATTTTAAGTACTGCAAAACCTTGGGAATCGCAGCTGATGAGAAATATCAGTCTCTCAATAGTATTTCTGCATCTCAGAGTCACCAATCTGGAGTAGAATTTAGAAGAAGAAAGAATCAAGTTCCCTGCTGCTCTTTGAGGAGAAGGAAGAATTAAGGAGAAAAAAGGAAGATGCACACTCTTATTTCTTTCTTAACTCACGAACAACTTCCATGCTTTGGACATGACCATGGGGCAGTGCAAACCCTCTGCTGAATGAGCAGCACCTGCTAAGAAGAAGGTACTGTGAACAGACTGTCTAAGGCTGCAGTTCTCAACCTGTGGGTTGCAACCCCTTTGTAACAATGAAAATACATTGGGCATTAGGAAGGTTGAGGTCTGGAAGTGTCAGTTCTGCAGGAGGAGAAATAAAAATGCTGGCACCTACTTAGATCTAACAGGCACAGGCTCCCAGCCATTCTGTAAGGGGAGCAAGTTTCTATTTCTCTGTGGATACAAGAACAGTGAGAGGAAGGTGTGGGTGCAAAGGGCCAGTGGCACAGAAAGCAGGGATCAAAATGGCAACAAACTTCTAGATATGCTAGAAAGGTTTTAAGATCTGCTATTATGGTCTCAGTAGAGGGCACCCCCCATTATCAATCAGTTTACTCCTAATCCCTACCCCCACTAACTATTCATTCTACTTAGAAAGTTACTATTTTCTGAACAACTTTAAATGGGAAAAACCTTTCTCTTATCTTGGTAGCAATTATGAACAAAGAAAAAATACAGGGAAATGTTGATCTTAGTTAGATTGGACTGATGCAAATTTTAGGGAAGGAGCCAACCCACCAGTCCAGATTGGTGATCTCTACAGCTGCAGAAACTTTTTTTTTTTCAATTCCTGAAAAAGAAGTTAGAAACAGGTTGTTAACAATGTAACTCATTCAATTCTTAACCCTCATTCACAGAACTGAGACTGTGAAATCAGAAACTTTTCAAGTGATTTGCATAAAGCCCCAGGCCCTGATAGGTGTATGTGTATGCACAGTGACACCTCTCCCTACCGTGGTGAGTTGAATCCGCTGTCCACAGTGATGCTGCTGCTATCCATGCTGTCAAGCCGGGCTGAATGGGTGGCTCTCTGATTGCTGCTGCTGTCAGTTTCTTTTGGAGCGAGAAGGGTGAGGTTCTTCTCAAATTTCCTCTGCAAGTCTCTTTCCTTCTCCCTCTCTAGGAGCCACTGCATGGTCCCTACATCATCTCTATTTTTCTCTTCTTCTGTGTTCTTGTTTGCCCCTTCCTCAGAGTCATCATCATCGGAGACGTTATAATAGTCGAAGGATGCTTCCTGGTTCCCTGCTGACTCCTGCTGACGCTGGGAAGCAGGCATGGCTTGTGCTGCCGAGGTCCCCAGGGAAGGTTCCAGTTTCTCACATCGGCCTGGCAGTGTGTCAGTAGGTGTCTTCGGGTGAGATTTGAGGAGGGACAGGCTTGATTTGTGATAGCTATTTACAGACAAGGTGCTGTGAAGAGGTTTGAACAGTGTGTCTTTGCTGAATATCTCTTTTCTTTTGTCCAAGCTGCTGGGCTCAGCGCTGCTGTGGTGCTGGACAAGGCGGCCATTGGCAATCCCTTCGGCCATTCCGCCTGAAGCACCTGAGCCCCCACCTAGCCCTTTTGGTGACTCCTCCTTGTGCCCTACAGGCTCCCTGGAGGAATGGGGGGTCTGCCTATCAGATGGGGACAGCTTTTTCACCCCTTCTGCCAGGGTCAGAGCATCATGGTCCTCCTTATTTTTCCCCAGAGGTGATGGTGCTGTGAGCACCGTCTCACTAGAGGTGTTGCACTGGAAATAGTCATCTGTGGCTGTTTTGGTTGGACAAGAGTTGAGTTCACCAAAGGATGGCAAACTGTCAGGTGGTTTTCCAGGTTCCAAAAGGCTACAAGCACTGGAGGGTTCCTTGGTACCACTGACTATTTCTGGAATACACACGTCTTTATAGCTTGTGGATGAAATGTGAGCCCTTGGATGACTAATGGCCTGTGCAGGCCTTAAAGTACTGTCGTCAATGTAGGACTGGCTGGGAGTCTGGTCATCTTGGCTGCAGCCTTCAGCAAGGTCTTCAGGCGTCCCTAGAGAAGAAGCACCCAGAGGGCCTTTAGAGTTATCCATTGATCTGGACCTCTCCTTGGCTTTGTTGGATCTCTCATTCCTGGACCTTCGGTCCTGAGTATGGCTGTGACTTCGGTGCACTTTTGAGTGGGAGCTTCCCCTGGAAGGTTCAGGAAAAGGCATCTCAGTTCTCCTTTTGGCCAATTCACCAGACACATCCCATTCCGGCGTCATGGGGAAATGAGACTCAATCACGTTGGTGTTGCTGTGCATGATAAAGTTATCTCCTTTGTGTTCGATGATGAAGCAGCCCTCTCTGGGTGCCCTGGTAAGAGGGTCGCAAAAGTCATACTCTCTTTCCCCTGGGATATCCAGGTGGGAGCCATCTGAAGGGTCTCCTTTAGACACTCGTGTCTTACTGTGGGACCGAGACTTTCCGTGGGACTTTCGATGAGTCCTACTCTTTTTACTTCTTCCGCTGTGATGGGCAGAGGACCCGGCTTTACTCCTCTGAGCTTTTTCTTCCTCAAGCTTTTTCATGAGTGCCGTGTGCCTCATGACATTCTCCACAGTCAAATCAGGATTAATCCGCCTGATGATCTCCATTTCCACCTCCCGGGGGATAGTAGTTGGTGTGTCCTCATCTCGCAGGGGCCACTCCTCGGGAGGAAACTGAGCAGAAAAATTGGCCAGCTGTTTGGTCTTGTCTTTTTTAAAACTTAGCCGGAACAACTTGAGCCCAAATTTCTTAGACTGCTTTTCACTATCTTTAGGTTTTGAGAGAGTTTCTGTCTTGTAAGAAAAGTTGACAGTACTTTTGCTCTTTTCAGTGGGTGGCACCTGGCAGAGAGAAGGAGGGCAGTAAGGGTCTTTGCAGTCCTTGGCAGGTTTCCTCTGCAGAGTTGACGCGTGCATGCTGTGCATGTCTTCTCGGCAGCAGTGGCAAGAGTCGCAGTGGTTTCTGGGCAATGTTCTTTCCCTGACACAGCCTGAGGCAGAGGGCGTCACGGTTCCAGGCTGTGGAGAGGTGCACTGAGACCTGTCCGGTATCCTCTCATCCAAATGGTACCATTTACTGTTAGTTCTTATGAGGGAAGGAGTTATGAAGTAGGTTTGTGGGGTCACAATGAAATAGCCATCTGGAGTTGGATAGATTTTCCTCTCCCGCACCAGCGTGTTCAGCGTGTGCCGCAGAATCTCTTGGCTTGGAGTTGGAACACCTTAAACAAACAAAACGAGAAAATAAAAACCATGCTTGTGAGAATGAAGAGAGAACATGCTGTGAGTTCCCGACTTTCAGAATCCTGTTAATTCTGGCAAGTAAAAAGGATTCAGACAAAGGTGTTCATCAAGTCAGTGTGAATCCTCATTTTCTCTGGTAACTCCTAGAGTACTTATTGCCTCTAGAAGGAGAAAATATAAAAGTTGGGAAGATAGATGGCGTTAGATTGCTACTATTGTTATGAAGCCTTTATTGAATGAAATTATGAAAGACAGAATATTTTTAGGTGAGAGAAAAATGAAAAATGTTTTATATGATATGAGATAAATATACAGAAAAGGTTTTTTCAATAAAACCAATTAGGGGCCAGGCACAGTGTCTCAAACCTGAAATCCCAGTACTCTGGTAAGCCAAAGAGGAAAGATCCTTTGAGCTTAGGAGTTCCAGACCAGTCTGACCCTGTCTCTACTAAAAGTAAAAAAATCAGCTGGATGTTGTGGTGGGTGCCTATAGTCCCAGCTACTCAGGAGGCTGAGGCAAGAGGATCTCTTGAGCCTAGAAGTTTGAGGTTGCTGTGAGCTAGGCTAAACCCACTGAATGTGGCTAAGCCTGGGTGACAGAGTGACAATCTGTCTCCAAAAAATAAAAAATAAATAAAACCAACAAAGGAAGAAGTTTTAAAATAGCTACCTTGGTGTTGATAAATAGATCTAACATATATAGAGGCTACTAGTCTTTGGGAGCTACACAATAAACTCATTTTTTAAAATCACATTTGCGTAATAAACTTAAATTTATAAATTACATAAGAGGGCAACTAGATCTAACCATTGCTAATGATATACTCTCTGATTTTGAAATTATCACCTTCAGTTTTGAAACTGACTACAGCACTGGTGAAATTCAGGTGAGAATGTTGGACCTTTAAGTCAGAAAGATGGAGGTGGTTTTTGTAATTTCAAACCAGAGAACCCTAATAAATAAATGCACTAATGAAAGCTCAGACAGTGTATATCTGTTTGATTACTAAATCCAACTCTGATATTTACTAGATTGGAAATAAAAGGAAAAAAAGACACTTCTTTGTACAATGCATGATATTGTTTTCAAAGAGTTTTGTGTTTATGTTTATGCCTTGTCTACCTCAAAAGACAGAATTAAGAGTATAATTTTTTTTAAGAGACAAGGTCTTGGTCTGTTGCCCAGGATGGAATGCAGTGGCACCATCATAGCTCTTTGCAACCTTAACTTCTGTGCTCAAGTAATCCTCCTACTTCAGTCCCAAGTCGCTGGGACCATAGGTGCGAGCCACTGTGCCCAACAAGAATATAAATCCTGGCTTGGTGCCTGTGGCTCAAGTGGCTAAGGCGCCAGCCACATACACCTAAGGTGGCTGGTTCGAATCCAGCCCGGACCCGCCAAACAACAATGACGGCTGCAACCAAAAAAATAGCCAGGCGTTGTGGCGGGCACCTGTGGTCCCAGCTACTTGGGAGGCTGGGGCAGGAGACTTGCTTGAGCCCAGGAGTTGGAGGTTCACAGCTTCACAGCTCACAGCACTCTATCCAGGGGGATAGCTTGAGGCTCTGTCTCAAAAAAAAAAAAAAAAAAAAGAATATAAATCCTTCTGAGTGCATAAATCACCCAGACTATACTCCATTTCTTTTATTTCTTGAGTATTCTCCATTCCTCAATGCCAGGCACAGAAAGAGTGATATGGTGGTACTTCTAAGATTGACCTGAATGATATAATGTGCAAGAGGGACAGGCTGAATCATACAAAACTGCTAATATAGAAGCAAGACTGAAACACAGATATGGCAATTTCACGTGATTCACCCTAACATGATTAAGATGGTGCAGTGTGGGGGCTTGGGTTCCAGTGCCAGAATGCTGATTGAAACCCTAGCCCTGTTACTGCTAGTTGTTGTCATTGGTTGAATTATGTCCCTCCACCATTTGTATGTGGATATCCTGACCCCAAAAATACCACTTTCATACATGAACTTAGTTGGTGGAAGGGTCTTTACAGAGATCAGTCAATTTAAATGAGGCCATTAGAGAGGGCTCTAATCTAATACAGTGAAAGTCCTAAAAGGGGGCAATGTGGACACAGAGAAAGGCACTGACTACGTGAAGGGGGAAGCTGGCCCAAGGAGAAGGGCCTAGAGAAGACCCTTCCCTCACAGCCCTTGGAAGGCTGGACCTGCTAACCCTCCTGACATCTTGATTTGGGACTTCTGACCTCCAGAACTACAAGGCAGTAACTTTCTATTGTTTAGGTCACCAGCAAACTAACAGAGCTGATGTCACCTTGGGCAGCATAACCTCTCTGAGCCTCTGTTGACTGTCAACCAAAATGTGAAAAGTAACAGTTCCTACCATCACAGTGCTGATGTAAAATGAGCCAAGTGTTCATAGAACAGTGCCTGACACATGGCAAGCTCTTGATAAACATCAGCTGTCAGGACCCCTAGAAACCAACGTTACCTTCAAAGAATAGTGCACAGCAATAGAAAAGAACAGGGTGAGCTGAGAAGTTCTGGCTCCCCTAATCCTCTCCAAACTACAAAAGTGGGAAATAAAGGCTTTAAAAATGGCTTGGAATTCTCAAGAGAGAGAGTCTGTGATGTGAGGTAAGTGATACACTCATTTGTGTTACATTCTTTAGGACCAAGGTATAAAAGGTAACACTGTTCACAGATAATAGCATCATTAATTTCTGACACACATGGTTTCCTTTTGGTCTAACAATCTTCAATACTCTTCTCCTCCTCCTTCTTCTTTTTTTTTTTGAGACAGAGTCTCAAGCTGTCACCCTTAAACTCATGGGCTTAAGTGATTCTCCTGCCTCAGCCTCCCAAATAGCTGGGACTACAGACGCCCACCACAGCACCTGGATATTTTTTTTTGTTGTTGCAGTTGTCTTTGTTCTTTTAGCTGGCTGGAGATGGGTTTGAACCCACCACCCTCAGTATATGTGGCCAGCACCCTGCTAACTGAGCTATGGGCACTGCCTAATACTCTTCTTTCTGATAAGTGTACACTTGTTTTTATACAAATAATTTTAAGACAGGTGTAATAATAAATTTCTTTTTAAATTTTTATGATACTTTCTGTATAAAACAAAAATAAATTTTAAATAAATTAGTGATATAACCCAAACCACACACATGCAATTCTTAAGTATCATCATAAAACAAAAAATGCTTGCACAAAAGATAAGCAACTTGGAAGAGCTTTTGGGTAACCTTAAAGTTTTCCCAAAGACTTTAAGGTTCATTTTTAAGAATTCACAATTAACTAGCTTGCCATGGCTTTAATAAAGGAAAGCTGAAGTATAATTCATAAAAACAGCTATTCCTACAAAATAAACATTTAACTGTATAGAATTTGCTGGCTGTAGGCCCTCCAAATGATGATTTTCTGATAACTCACTAAGTTATACAGAATTATGTCTATAATGTAATCATCTTACTTACATTAAGAACAAGTTCTCTGGTTGTTTTCAAAAAATGAAATTAAAGTTTCCATAAAGAATCTATATTTTAAGTTTGGTTATGTCTTGGATTTTTAGGTATATCCATCAAATAATGTTTAATTTGAAAAAACAAACTAGAAAGTTTTTGCTCCCTGTCCAATCCATTTTCCTTATTTCCACTCGTGAATTTTCAAGGATTTACCTGAAAGTTGCTGATGTTTCTGATTACTATTTTATTAAGCCCCAGTATAGTGATTGGTATTTCTAACTGTCTATAAAATCCAGGGCTCTACCAGAAATCCATAGGGCTGACTTGAAAAAGTGATGGTGGTGATGGATATTTAATATGGCATATTCTATCACTTCCAGACTTTAATCCTAAAGTTCATCAAGCATTTGGAGTTTGAAGACTTAAAAAACAAAGATGAGCTTCACATCCTAATGGGGCTGACTTGACCTCTGTCCCTTTTCTACATTTTCCAAAGCAAAAAGATATTTAAAAACACTGTATGAGAATGTGATGTTACTTAAGACTGACATACTGCTTTAATCCTGCAAATCTGATATCAGTCAGGACAGAGCACGTGTACATGATCTGTATGGTAAGCATTCGGATTTTTTTTTTGAGACACAGTCTTGTCCAGGTTAAAGTGCCCATGATGTCAACCTAGCTCACAGCAACCTCAAACTCCTGGGCTCAAGTGATCTTCCTGCCTCAGCCTCTGGAGTACCTGGGACTACAGCACCTGCCACCATCCCTGGCTAGTTTTTTCCATTTTTAGTAGAAATGGGGTCTCCCTCTTGTTCAGGCTGGTCTCCAACTCCTCAGCTCAAGGGATCCTACCACCTTGGACTCCCAGGCTGCTGGGATTACAGGTGTGAGCCACCATACCCTGCCTCTATTGAAAACTTTAAATGGGCATCTTTAGGTTATTCTTCTAGTTTGGGAAAAACAATGGCTGAGGAAGAGTTCAATAAAAACTGATGTAAGGAGATAAACTGGAGGGAGAACAGGTGGTGTAGGTAACACCAACATTCTGCGGCCATCTCTAAACTTTAGCTCCATCCCCAGCCCTGTAGCTCTAATTCTACTATGTCCCCAAAGGGCAGCTTTCCTCCCCAGAAGATCCAGTGTTTTGACAAATTAACAAGTCTTGGACCATTTAAATAATCATTCATTCTGGATGAATGAATAAGGAGTTAAAATTTAGAAATCTGAGACACGTATTTATTTTTTTAACTTCTTTTGAGAATATTCTTGATTCTGTAATGGTAACTGGTATATACAAATTGTTGAGTTTCCAAAAATTTCACTTTATATAAAAAGTGATAAAAAGGCTTAAGTTTCAGCATATCAAATATTTTTACTCAAAAATTTTTTCACTAAAAGTTTTCTTCGGCTCAGCGCCTGTGGTTCAAGTGGCTAAGGCATCAGCCACATACACCTAAGGTGGCGGGTTCGAATCCAGCCTGGGCCTGCCAAACAACAATGATGGCTGCAACCAAAAAATAGCCAGGCGTTGTGGTGGGCACCTGTAGTCCCAGCTACTTGGGAGGCCGAGGCAGGAGACTCGCTTAAGCCCAGGAGTTGGAGGTTGCTGTGAGCTGTGATACCATAGCACTCTACGCAGGGAGATAGCTTGAGGCTCTGTCTCAAAGAAAAAAAAAAGCTTTCTTCAGAATATGAGTCCAAAACAGGTACAGAGGCCAAGTTCTAGACTATTCCTCATATTTATAAAATGAATTAAATAGTAGAGTTCAAATTTTAATAGTACTTAGTGAGACTACAAAGCTTTATTTTCAAATTATATGATATAAAAGAAAGAAATATTTTACTCAGACCTTTAAGGAACAAAAAATATAAATATGATACTTTAAACTTTCCACAATTTTATCATTGTCACTAAAAATACATTTTTCAAACAGCCTTTAAAGTGTTAAGTTTTCTAAAATGTTTGTTCTGCTATAGCTTAAGTGATGTCAAAAAAAAAAGGCAAAAAAAATGAAAGGAAGGAAAGGAAAAAAAGGAGGGAGATAAAAAGGAAGGCAGGAAGGAAACAAAATCTCATTTTTTATGAAATACTATTTTATGAAATCTGGTCTGGGTGCAGTGGCTCATGCCTGTAATCCCAGCATTCTGGGAGACTGAGGTGGGTGGATCGTCTCAGCTCAAGAGACAAGCAAGATTGAGACCCCATCTCTACTAAAAATAGAAACCTCTTCAGGCACTGTGGCAATAGTCCCAGCTACTCAGAAAGCCGAGGCAAGAGAATCGCTTGAGCCTAAGAGTTTGAGCTTGCTGTGAGCTATGATGCCACGACACTCTATCCAGGGTGATAGAGTAAGTACTTTGTTTCTAAATAAATAAATAATCTAGAGTTATTGCTGAACACAATTTTTAATAATTACCACCATTCCTTCAGCTGGGCATGATGGCTCATGCCTATAATCCTAGTACTCTGGGAGACTGAGGCAGGTGGACTGCCTGAATTCATGGGCTCAAGACCATCCTGAGCAAAAGTAAGACGCACATCTCTAAAAATAGCCAGGGATTGTGACCAGCACCTATAGTCGCAGCTACTTGGAAAGCTGAGGCAAGAGAATCACTTGAACCCAAGAGTTGGAGCTTGCTGTGAAGTATGATGCCACAGCACTCTGCCCAGGAGTGAAACTCTGTCTCAAAAAAAAAACAAAAAACAAACAAAAAAACCCCATTCCTTTGCAGGGTTCAGCAAACATTTTCTGTAAAGAGTGGAGAGTAAATGTTTTTGGCTTTGAGAGACACATGATTTCTACTGCAGTCTCTGCCCCTGTAGCATAAAGATCTAAAGGTAATAAGAAAACAAATAGGAATGTATGTTCCAATAAAACTTTATTTACAGAAACAAGGAGTGGGCCCTAGACTCAGGTTTATACAGTGTTCTTGCAAACTTCTGACACTGGGCAAGAAGTCATCAGTGGCACGAAGATGAAAGAGGTTTAGTTAGCCCCTCTCAGTTCATTTAAAAACCTTATGATTTAAGGTCACTTCCCATAATAGCTATTCTTTTAAGTACAAATGGCCTATAGATTTCTTTATAAAAATTCCTACCTAGTGATACTGTTATCGGCTGCTTGCCAGTGAGAAACATTTGCCTATCCAACACTGACTCTGTTGTTTCCATTCTTTATTTTGTAGCCCAGTAATGGGAGGCATGCAATCAATTAAAAAAAAAAAAGCTATGTGGTCTTTTCATGAAGCTATATTAAAAATATAAGGATTTAAAAAGCTGCTGGGTTGTCTGATGTCAGAAGTGGCTGCCCACTGATGAGGCTGAGAGAAGGGCCTTCCTCCACAGCACAGTGTTTGTAGGCAGCATCTATCTGTTTCCTGCTTAGATGGCTCTCAACTGGGATTCTGAAAGGAAAAGGGTTTGCCTGGAAGTTAACAAGAAGAGACAGTGAAGTCTATTCAGATAATAAGATGTTATAAAATTTAAGATAGTTTACTGATTGCAAGGGTGGGTTCATGGTAGAGTTTTTTGAACTATATACGTAATATCAAAATGTTAATTAGAAAATTTTAAAATGAGAAAAAATAAAATTTTGGGGGGGCAAAAGAGAAAGTGAGGAGACCCAATATGGTAGATTAGACCACTATTTAGCTTAGATTAGTCCTTTCCACAGTTCACGTGTGGGGTGCCCTTCCCCACACCATAATTTTGAGTTTGGCCAGATCTGCTTTAGCCAATGCCATGTTAGTGGGGGTGGTGTGTCAAAGTGTTGAGGGGTCCTTATGCAGTGGACTTGCGCTCTTGTGCCTCTGCCATCGACATGTGCAGAACAGTCCTCCACTGGCCCACCTTTCCAAAGAGGATGGGTACTGGTGGAGTGGAGGTACTCCTCGGGCCTTGCCCAGATCAGCTACCTCCTGGGGAGCCCTCAGACAAATGAACTACATAAATGCTTACTGTCCCATCACCTGACATTTTGTGACTGTTTGTTACCCAGCATTTTTGTAGCAAAAGCTAACTGATACAAGGTAATACCTTATATTTATGAAGGTCTCTTTTAAGTTGAGTGAAAAATATAGAAAGCATTTGTTTTTAATAAAATCTCTATTTCACTTTAGGAATAGATTGAGTCCACACCAAGTTGGCAAACTGGTGACCCAGTAAAGTGTTTGACCTGTATATTGCTGGCATACACATGTTGAAGTGAATACACACACACACACACACACACACGGTAGTATTTGAGGGAATCTGGAGATCTGACATAAAACAGTTTCTAGATGCAACTCCAACTCCAGGCAGGATTCCATATTTGGGGTTGGGGTGACAAAATTCTAGGGCTAAAGACTGAGTTGCCTCTAGAGATGTGCATGCAAATTGTTTAGCTTATCCACTATTCCTAACATAGGAATATGTTCTTCTTTTTTTTTTTTTTTGAGACGGAGCCTCAAGCTATCCCCCTGGGTAGAGTGCCATGGCATCACAGCTCATAGCAACCTCCAACTCCTGGGCTCAAGCGAGTCTCCTGCCTC
>CAUYQV010076405.1:0-10650 GCA_963574575.1 Galagoides demidoff
AACAACAACAAAAAATAGCTGGGCATTGTGGTGGGCACCTGTATTCCCAGCTACTCAGGAGGCTGAGGCATGACAAGTGCTTAAGCCTAAGAGCTAGAGGTTGCTGTGAGCTGTGACTCCATGGCACTCTACCGAGGGTGACAAAAGACTCTGACTCTAAAAAAAAAAACAATCTCCTGGCAAATTGTCATGAGAGCCTTCAGCTCTGAAAAAGAACACAGCTGGTAATGTTGCTCGGTCAGGAGGCTATTAGGGGATTGGGATGCTGAATAGATTACACCTGGGCATAGTTTCTGAGCCCTTACCTCTTGGTCTTTGCTAGTCAGTCCTAAGGCCCAGCCACTGGGACTCCCTGTCACCCCCATCATCCCTTTTCCAACAAGGGCCTGCATTCGGGAAATGTCTCTTGAATGTTGAATGCTACAGCTCCTAGGCCCAGCTCTCTCACAAAGGGAAGGCAAGTTAAATATTTGTCCCTATTAAATCAGTGAGCTGTACGGAAGGGCACAGTGTGTTGATTTGTTTAAGACTGTGGGACGGTATAGCACAGGAGACGGCCACTCAGCATTGTGACTGGCCTTTGTGAGGAGCTCTCTGTGCTCTCTCATGCAGTCCCCGTTTTCTCTTTAGGAAGACAAAGGTTTCACATTGTATTTAGATAGCATGTTAACCCTGACTCAGAGTGAGTGGGAGGAGGCAGAGCTTTTGTGACATGTCAGCCATTTAATAAGTCCAGCAGACATCACATTGTTTTCTGATTTTGTAGAACAAGACTGGCATTAAGAAATCATAGAATGGAAGTAGTGTGGAGGTCCACACCTGTAGTCCCAGCTACTCGGGAGGCTGAGATAGGAGGATCGTTTGAGCCTGGGAGTTCATGTTGCAGTGGGCTGTGAATAAGCACTGTGTTCATAGAATGGTTCTGGTTTAATCGGTTCATGCCATTGTGGCATGTGTTTTAGGAAGACATTTCACTGCATGTGGTAACAGTGACTCCATAAATATTCTGAATTTTGGAAGTTTTGCCTCCCACCGTAATGTGGCGCCCTGCACGCTCCAGCCTGTGCGCATCAACACAGCAGACATGCCAACACTCGAGTATTTTCCTGCCTCTGTCTGTGAAAGCCACATAGCACGCACACTTTATACTCTGTAACTGAGGAAAAACCTGGCATTTAGAACGAGCGTATAAAGAAAACACATGAAGTCACTTGACCTAGTCTTTCTAGAGTGTGCCAGAAAATTTGGACAGGGTCATTTTTTCTTCTATTTTCAAGATGAATGTGGAAAGGACATGCTGTGAAAATGGAGCCAGGACGTCTACTTCTTAGGCCTCGGAACTCTCCTCACACCTAAGGGTGGTATGAGTCGTGGGAGGCCGAAGGCAGAGCGTCCCAGCTGGCGCTTCCTGGCACCACAGAGAGGTTTTGGGTAAACAGAAACCCTCACCCTTCAAGATGGCAGGTAGGATATGGGCCAGCCTGGTTGGTTTACTCACGTGTCATGCCAGGCAGATGCTGTTTTTTGTGTGTTCCGTGGTGTGAATCAGCTTGGGAAGCATTGCTGTAACTGGACTGCTCTAGCTGGGCAGTGTTTTAGCTGAATTCTGAATGCCTGGGAAGATTTGGGGATGTGCATTCCAGGAGGAAACAAGCACAAAGGGCTTAAGGTGAGAATTTTGTTAGTGTCAGGGTATTGATTGGAGCCAGCGAACAGTGACCTGGACAGGAATGGTGAGTGATCTCCCTGGGGGGGTGTACAGGACCAGGTCTCACAGGGTCTTGTCCTCATTGTGGAGTTTGGATTTTATTCTGTTTGGGAAGCTGCTGCAGGCTTTTCATGGGAATATCACCATCATGACATAGAAGTGTAAAACTGTAGCTTTTAGATTTGGAAGGGAATTAGAAACAAACTCATTTATTCCCCTCATATGTTATGTGAAAAAAACTTTTCTGTGCCTTGCTTTTTTTTTTTGAGACTGAGTCTTACTTTGTCACCCTCAGTAGAGTACCATGGTGTCATAGCTCATAGCAACCTCAAACTCTTGGGCTCAAGAGATTATCTTGCCTCAGCCTCCTGAGTAGCTGGGGTTACAGGCACCTGCCACAATGCACGGCTATTTTTGAGATGGGGTCTTGTTTTGGCTCAGGCAGGTCTTGAACCTGTGAGCTCAGACAATCCACCCACCTCAGCCTCCCAGAGTGCTGGGATTACAGGTGTGAGCCATCTTGCCCGGCCTGCTATTCTATTTTTTAAGTGATGTATGTCCTTCTTTTCATTTGTGAACTGGGGAACTTATGAAATGCCTTCTAATTTGTGTTCTGCTCTGAAGATCTTGAGTGCTGCATGTCCTTCTGTATTAGCCTACTTTAACAAGTTACCACAAACTGGGTGGATTTAAACCAGAGGAATTTGTCTGGGCACCTGTAGCACAGTGGTTATGATGCCAGCCACATACACCGAGGGTAGCAGGTTCAAACCCAGCCCGGGCCAGCTAAACAACTGCAACAAAAAAATAGCTAGGCACTGTGGTGGGTGCCTGTAATCCCAGCTACTTGGGAGGCTGAGGCAAGAGAATCACTTAAGCCCAAGAGTTGAGGTTGATGTGAGCTATGACGTCACAACACTCTACTGAGGGTGACATAGTGAGATTCTGTCTCAAAAGAAAATAAATTTTAAAAAATAATAAACTACAGGAATTTCTTTTCTTATAGTTCTAGAGGCAAAACTTCCAAAATCAAGGTATCAGTAGAAATGGTTTCTTTTGGAGACTCTGGGGGAGAATGTGTTTTGTGGCTTCTGCTGGCTTCTGGCAGTTGCTGGCAGCTCTGACATTCCTCTCATCTCTGTCTTCATTGTCATGTGGCATCTTCTGTCTCTGTGTCCCTGTGTCTTTACAACATTTTTTCCCCAAAACTCTAGTCATCAGATTTAGACCCATCCTAATCCAGTATGACCTCAGCTTGATTACAGCTGCAAAGACCCTATTTCCAAATAAGGTTACATTCATCCCAGGGTCTAGGGTTTAGGACATGAGCATGTGTTTGTGGGGGACACAATGAAATCTACAGTGCCTTCCTTCTGCTGCCACCTTTATAGTGATTGACCTCCACTTAGCTTAAATGAACCCAAATGGTCATTTAATAGGTCAAACTGCTATATCATTAAATACCATTTGCCCTTTTCACATGGATGAAATGTAGAAATATTGTCAGAAAATGGACTGAAGAGCTCTGTCTCAGCCTGAGACTTGTGTTCCCTGTTTCCAGGTCCTTTTCTATCCAACAGAGGTGTTTTTGTTTTTTACTTAACCAGCTATTTGGTTTCACTCTTAAATTATTTATTTCCTGCCTTATACTAGAAATTATTTAAAGCATTTCTCTGTGTGTGTGTAAAACAAGATGGCATAACTTAAAGGTGAAGATAAAAGAAGGGGGAAAAAGGTAGAAACAAAATGAAAATGGAGGCCAGGAAGAGCTGCAGGTACATTCTGTCATGCGCGTGGGCCACAGACTTGAATTTCCTAACCGCTCTTATGGAAGGGGAGACCTTGTGAGTCGCACAGTTCCAAAGTTTCACAGGGCTGTTTTTTAAATCAGCCCTGAATGCCGGCTTTTTGGATCACAACGAAGCAGGTTTCAGCAAAAGCAGTTCTGCTGTGGAGTAGACAGAAATGTGGCAAATTTATGAGACCCACTTTTCCATCTCTGGGAATTTGATCAGGTGTGGTGTAAATGTAAGGCAGTTTCAAGGGCAGGATGGAACGGTTTTTGATGGACATTGTACCTTTTTTAACCCCTTTACGACCTCACCTGTCCACTAATGGTGGAGGTTGGCAATAAGGCCAAGGATGGCTTCTCTGAGTTTGGCTAAACCTTCCTAGAGGCATTCTTGTCAGTATTGCATTGCCATTGCAATTCTTTTTTAACCTGAAGTCATTAGTTTTGCTCTAAAAGTCGGTGTATGTATGCATGTGTGGGGGTGCATGGAGTATGTATATGTTTACGTATGGACGGCTCTTAAAAGGAACCACTGGGGCCAGAGCCTGCCTGCCCGCCTTCAGCTCAGCTGCTCTTGCCTCTGTCTGACGCAGGACGTTTTAAAACATGTAGGCATCTGTTTATCATTTGAAAACTAAAACAAATGATTCTTGATATAATTGTGAACCAAGAGAAAACTATATGTGAGTTTACACACCTATTAACACATATAAAGGAGTATTCTGCTTGGGGCCTCTAGACTTTTTTGTGATAATATGACAACTTTTTTGCCCCTCCCTGGCCCAGTTTTTCTATTTTTCCAACAAGGGTAATGCCGGTACATATCTCACAGGGATGCAGTACATGAGTTTACTATGAACTTGGAACTGAACCTGTCACAGCACTCAGGAAGGGTGAGCAGCCTTTATTAACTGATGCCATGAGGGACCTCTCAGTCCCTTTACACAGAATCTCAGAGGTGACTGAGTCTTATTATAGCTGTTTGCCTTAATAATTTGACTATTTTAAAGACATTTGAAAATTGTATCTTTCTCCCTTTGGGGGGGATTTGTAGTCCAGTATATGTGTATATATTTATGAGCTAATGAATATTTATTTTTATCCTCTTAAGCACTAGGACTAGAGTCTATAAACTTTTTTTAAAAAAGGCAGTGGCAGGCCAGGCACGGTGCCACCCGCCTGTAATCCCAGTACTCTAGGAGACCAAAGCAGGTGGATTGCTGAGCTCAAGAGATCAAGACCAGCCTGAGCAAGAGCAAGACCCCATTTCAACTAAAAATAGAAAAACTGAGGCAAGAGGATCACTTGAGCCCAAGAGTTTGAGGTTGTGTTGAGCTATGATGATGCCATAGCACTCTACCCAGGGCGACAAAGACTGTGTCTCAAGGCAATGGCCTAATTGTTGGAATTGTCTTGAGAGCTTTTATTAATCTAATCATAAACTATTATAATAGGCTGTTTTCATAAAAGAGCATGTAGGTTTATTTTGTAATTTTCTTTCTTTCTTTTTTTGAGACAGAGCCTCACTGTGTTGCCCTCAGTAGAGTGCTATGGCATCACAGCTCACAGAAACCTCCAACTCTTGTGCTTAAGCAATTCTCTTGCCTCAGCCTCCCGAGTAGCTGGGACTACAGTAGCCTGCCACAACGCCTGGCTATTTTTTGTTGCAATTGTTTAGCTGGCCCGGGCTGGGTTCAAACCTACCACCCTCAGTGTATGTGGCTGGCACCTATAATTTTCTTTTTGTTAGTCTTGCTCACATTTCAAGAAGACAAAAGTTTAGCTGGGCACAGTGGCGGGTGCCTGTAATCCCAGCTACTTGGGAGGCTGAGGCAAGAGAATCACTTAAGCACAAGGGTTTAAAGTTGCTGTGAGCTGTGATGCCGTGGCACTGTACCAAGGAGGATATTGTGAAACTCTGTATCAAAATAAATAAAGGCTCGGCACCTGTAAAACAGTGGTCACGGCGTCAGCCACATACATTAAAGTTGGCAGGTTCAAACCCAGCCCAGTCAAAGCAAAAAATAGCTAGGCATTGTGGCAATTGCCTGAGTTTGAGGTTGCTGTGAGCTGTGATGCGACAGCACTCTACTGAGGGCAACAGAGTGAGACTCTGTCTCAAAAAGAAAAAGACAAAAGTTGCTTTCTGCCAGGGACTTTTGGGAAATGGTCACTATCGTGACCCTAAAGAACGGCTCGATACTAATTGCTTTCTAGCTTCAGTCTCCTCCTGGTGCATTTTTTCTAAACTCAGTACATCATAGTCAAGCTGATTTCCCCATAGGAATTGAATAGCACTGAAAGTTTCAACTGTCTTTTTCAAAGATTAAATAATTTCTATTACTGTCATAGCAACCACCATGTAAGTAGTTGAAAGAGAGCAGGTGAGTGAGAACAGCCCTTTGAACCTGGAACTTAGGGATTAACATCCAGTTGCAATTCTTCCAATTTAGGTCACACAAACTTTCAAGCTGCATCAAAGCAGTCTGTCATACCAACTTCATTTGTAAAGTGGAAGGATTGGAGTAAATGATTCCTGTGCTCCCTGCAAGAATGAGCTTTCAATGGATCTTTCTGTTACAGCCACCAATGCACTTAATGTGTCGCGCAGGAAGCCCTCCTTTTTAAATAATTGGTTATCTGAGCTTTTGCCCTTAGAATGTGACAAAGGGAAACAATGATGTTCAAAACAAAAATAGCCACTAATAAACAAGCCACTTAATAAGTTTTATCTCCATTCTGGTATATCTAGCATATCATTTCCTAGATAGCTTCTCGATCAAAGAGATTGTTAATGACGGGGATAGAAATGTTTGTCACTGTTAAAAACACATGTATGTGGCACCATCTTTACCACCAGCATCTTGCCAGTATTTTTGTTTTTTAACCTTTTCGTCATTGATCTGTGTGGTACAAATAAATTGTAAATTGAATAAAAGAGCAATAATTTCACAAAAGCAGTGCAAGTGATATGGGAGATGTGCTTGAACCACACGCAGAACCACTGACCATGAAGCTTGGAAATATGGGATTGCTTAACAATTGAAGCAATAATAGTGAAATTGCTACAATAATAGTGAAATTGGGGGAAAGTATTTTTGAATATCAGAGAATTGATTTGAACATCACATGATGAAGAGTACCTTGAGAAAACTGATATAGTTGATTATTTTTTGTAAAAATTGTATTATTCTGACTCGGTGCCCATGGCTCAGTGAGTAGGGTGCTAGCCACATATACTGAGGCTGGCTGAGGCTGATGGGTTCAAGCCTGGCCCAGGCCTGCTAAACAAAAGTGACAACTGTAACCAAAAAATAGCTGGGCATTGTGCCTGGTGCCTGTAGTCCCAGCTACTTGGGAGGCTGAGGCAAGAGAATTGTTTAAGCCCAAGAGTTTGAGGTTGCTGTGAGCTGTGACTCCACAGTACTCTACCCAAGGTGACAGAGTGAGACTGTCTCCAAAAAAAAAAAAATTCTATTCCAGAAAAACCATCATGAAGTGATGAATGTTAGATGGTCCTATACTTTTGTTAGAACAATTACAAATATAATTAGTATTTGTTTCATTCTTTGTTTATTTTGAGAATTATTACATGGTTGCAATTGTGACCAATATGTTAATATTGTTGGTATTTTATCAACTTTTTTTTTTTTAGTTTGTAGTTTTATTTAAAGGTAAAATTTTAACCTTTTCATCACTATTCACTATTAAATTTTGGTCTTCATTTTAAGTTGATTCACTTTAAGTGATATTTTTTTCTGGTCTTAATTATAATCCATTAGTGAGCATCTCCACTCTGTTACACTTATAGTGGGTGTACTATGTTTTATAGAGTCCCTCCCAAGTTCATGTTCTTCCCAGAACCTCAGAATATGACCTTATTTGGAAATGAGTGATTGCTGATATAATTAGTTAAGATGAGGGCACAGTGCAGTAGGGTGCCCTCTTAACCCAATACGACTGGTGTCCTCATGAGAAGAGAAGACGCATTGAGATACACACAGGGAAGTTGGCCACATGAAGTCACAGACACACAGGGAGAACACCTGTGACTACAGAGGCAGAGCATGGAGTGATGGGTGTCCAAGTTGAGTAGCACCAAGGATTGTAAGCTAAGAGGAAGTCAGGGAAGAGAGTCTGCCCTCAAAAGGAACCAACCCAGCTAACACCTTGATTTGGGACTGGTAGCCTCAGGAACTGTGAAAGAATGCATCTTGGTTGTTACAAGCTATCAATTTGTTGTAATTTGTTATGGCAGCCCTAGGAAACTAATACAAGGAGTTTTCAAGGAAGTATTCTACTGATCTGTGGACTAGATGTCATTTCTGAGACCCCAGACTCACAAAATGGTATAAAGGCCAGTAGGAAATCAGACAAAAAGTTATTTCATTGACCCAAACTGAATATGGTTTAAGTAACTTTTTTTTTTAATTGTTTGGGATTCATTGAGGATACAAAGAATTAGGTTGCATTTGATTAGATAAAATCCCTCTTATAATTATGTCCCACCCCCAAGAGGTGTGCCATACACCATGACCCCTATCCTCCTCCCTCCTCCCCTCTCTGCACTTGCTCGTTCCCCTGTCCCTCACCCCCCATATAGCTCATCTACTGCCTTCATATTAAAATTGAGTACATTGGATTCTAGCTTCTCCATTCTTGTGATGCTTTACTAAGAAGAATGTGTTCCATCTCCATCCAGGTTAATACAAAAGATGTAAAGTCTTCATCTTCTTTAGTGCCTGAATAGTATTTCATGGTATACATATACCACAGCTTATTAACCCATTCCTGGGTTGGTGGGCATTTAGGCTGTTTCCACATTTTGGTGATTGTAAATTGAGCTGCAATAAACAGTCTAATGCAAATGTCTTTATCTTTACAATAAAAGGATTTTTTTTTTCTGGGTAGATGCCTAGTAATGAATGGGATTGTAGGATCAAGTGGGAGGTCAAGTTTGAGTTCTTCGAGGACTCTCCATATTTCCTTCCAAAAAGGTTGTATTAATTTACAGTCCCACCAGCAATGTAAAAGCGTTCCCTTCTCTCTACATCTGTAGCTTTGTGACTTTGTGATGTGGACCATTCTCTCTGGGGCTAGGTGATATCTCAGGGTAGTTTTCATTTGCATTTCTCTGATGATTAGGGACAATGAGGGTGTTTTCCTGTGTTTGTTAGCCATTCATCTGTCTTCTTTAGAGAAGGTTCTATTCCTGTCTCTTGCCCAGTCATATCTAGGATTGTGGGTCTTTTTTTGTTGATTAATTTGAGTTCTCTATAGATCCTAGTTATTAAGCTTATGTCCAATTTATAATATAAAAATATCTTTTCCCCTTCTGAAGGTTGTCTGTGTGCTTTGGTTGTTGTTTCCTTACTGTATAGAAGCTTTTCAATTTAATTAATTCCCATTCATTTATCTTTGTTGTTGTTGTAATTGCCATGGAAGTGGCCTTCATAAAATCTTTCCCCAGGCCAATAATCTTCAAGTGTTTTCCTCACATTTTCTTTGAGGACTTTTATTGCTTCATGCCTCAGGTTTAAATCTTTTATCCAGCTAGAATCAATTTTTGTGAGTGGAGAAAGATGTGGATCCAGTTTTGGTCTTTTACGTGTGGTTATCCAGTTCTCCCAACACCATTTATTGAGCCATTTATTTTTTTCTCCCAGTGTATGTTCTTGCTTGGTTTACCAAAAATCAGGTTAGTTTCATCTCATGGTTTTGTATTTGGTCCCAAATGTCAGTGTCTCTATTTTTTGTGCCAGTGCCATGCTTGTTTTGATCACTATGGACTTATAGTACATACAGTCAAAAGTCTGATAAGGTGGTAGCCCCGGCTTCATTTTTATTACTAAGAATTGCATTGGCCATATGGGGTTTCTTCCGGTTCCATACAAAATGAAGAATTATTTTCTCCCAATTTTTGAAAGTATGATGATGGTGTTTTAATGGGGATTGCATACAATCTGTAGATTGCTTTGGGATGTATAGACGTTTTCACAATGTTGATTTTTCCCAGCCATGAGCATGATATGCTTTTTCCATTTGCTAATATCATCTGCTATTTCTTTTCTTAGGGTTTCATAATTTACTTTGTAGAGGTCCTTCACCTCTTTTGTTAGGTATATTCCTAGGTATTTCATTTTCTTTGACGCTATGGTAAAGGGAATTGTGTCTTGATTAGCTGCTCATCCTGGATGTTATTGGCATATACAAAGGCTACTAATTTATGGACATTGATTTTATATCCTGAGACATTGCTATATTTTTTGATCACTTCCAAGATTCTTGTGGTTGAGTCTTTGGGTTTCTCTAAGTATAAGATCATATCGTTGGCAAAGAGTGAGAGTTTGACCTCTCCTTTTCTTGTCTTGCCTGATTATTTGGCTAGAACTTCCAGCACCACGTTGAATAGTAGTGGCGACAGAGGGACAACCTTGTCTGGTCCCAGTTCTAAGTGGAAAAACTTTCAGTTTTATGCCATTTAGTATAATATCAGTTGTGTGTTTGTCGTAGATGGCTTTGATCAGATTCAGAAATGTGCCACCTATGCCTATATTCTTAAGCATTCTAGTTAGAAATCGATGCTGAATTTTATCAAATGCTTTTTCTGCGTCTGTTGAGAGGATCATAATGATCTTTCTTTTTGCTTCTGTTGATATGGTAAATTACATTTATGCACTTGTGGTATATTAAACCAGCCTTGCATCCCTGGGATGAAACCTTCTTGATTGTGATGACTTTTTAAATGTGTACCTGTCATCTCTTGGCTAGGAGTTTTTTTTTTTTTTTGTAGTTTTTGGCTGGGGCTGGGTTTGAACCCACCACCTCCAGCACATGGGGCTGGCGTCCTACTCCTTTGAGCCACAGGCGCTGCCCTATTGGCTAGGATTTTATTGAGGATTTTGCATCAATATTGATTAGTGAAATTGGTCTGAAATTCTCCTTTTTTTTTTTTGAGATGGAGCCTCAAGCTATCCCCCTGGGTAGAGTACCATGGCATCACAGCGCAAAGCAACCTCCAACTCCTGGGCTCAAGCAAGTCTTCTGCCTCAGCCTCCCAAGTAGCTGGGACCACAGGCGCCCACCACAACGCCTGGCCATTTTTTGGTTGCAGCCATCATTGTTGTTTGGTGGGCCTGGGCTGGGGATT